>LR738546.1:22500-27500 GCA_902685375.1 Neostethus bicornis | reverse complement strand
CAGGATCTACGTTCCTACCATCACCATGGTAACCAGGATCTATGTTCCTACCCTCACCATGGTAACCAGGATCTACGTTCCTACCCTCACCATGGTAACCAGGATCTACGTTCCTACCCTCACCATGGTAACCAGGATCTACGTTCCTACCCTCACCATGGTAACCAGGATCTACGTTCCTGCCCTCACCATGGTAACCAGGATCTATGTTCCTACCATCACCATGGTAACCAGGATCTACGTTCCTACCCTCACCATGGTAACCAGGATCTATGTTCCTACCATCACCATGGTAACCAGGATCTACGTTCCTACCCTCACCATGGTAACCAGGATCTATGTTTCTACCCTCACCATGGTAACCAGGATCTACGTTCCTGCCCTCACCATGGTAACCAGGATCTACGTTCCTGCCCTCACCATGGTAACCAGGATCTACGTTCCTATCCTCACCATGGTAACCAGGATCTACGTTCCTACCCTCACCATGGTAACCAGGATCTATGTTCTTACCATCACCATGGTAACCAGGATCTACGTTCCTACCCTCACCATGGTAACCAGGATCTATGTTCCTACCATCACCATGGTGAAGGATGCAGCCAGGGTGAAAGAAGCTTGGCATCCCGTCTGAGGGCGTTGCCCCTGGCGACCCGGGCACGGATAAGAAGACTAGTTTTCTTTATTTTGGACTAAAAGAAGCTCATTTAGGGTCAAAAATAAAAACCAATGAAAAACTCTCTTCTCTGTCTCTCAGGTACGGCTTCGAGGGCACCATACTGTCCATCTATGGCATGGACCGCGAGAACCTCCACTGTGAAATAGACGAGGTGTGCCACTTTAAGGATTCCAGGAACATCCTGAAGGAGCTGGACATGATGGATGCCAAGCTCCACATGGACTTCATCATCCTCTGCATCTTCTTCGTCTCGCTCAGACTCGTCGCCTACTTCGTCCTGCACTACAGGATCCGCGCTCATAGGTAAACCCGGAGCGGGTCTGGATGGGAATGGATCGGGAGCGGGTCTGCCAGGAGGGCAGGTCTCAGGAGGAGCATCTCCGGACAGGGAGCGGGCATCCGGTCTGGAGAGCGGGTTTCGGGCATTCTGTGCTCGGGTCTGGATTTTGACTCTGGAGACTCTTCATCCAAAACGAACGGAGTCGTACCGTTTCATACCCACATCGTGCGCCAGTCCACGGTCAGCGTCCTGGTACCGGATGGTCGCCAGTTCGATGGCGATCCTCCGCCCGGAGTTCATGCCCAGGTGTCCCTGACCCGATGGCTCCTGATGGTGGTTTACAGCTTCAATGGCAGCTTCCACCATCGAGTGTGTGTGTGTGTGTGCGTGTGTGAACTGCCCACTGGTTCCTGTCTCCAGTACGGACACGCGTTGACAGTTGGCTGAGCTCTCCGATGGGGGGTACAACGCGGGGAGGAACAGATACCCGTTATACACCCAGATCTGGGCGCTGGGGGTTGCTTGGATGAGTCCTATGACATCATTGGGAGGTTACCACCTGCCTCAATCCGGGTAATGAGGTGCCACCCTGCCACGACTGGACCCAAAGCTCTATGACTTGGTTCTAAAAGTCAGCTGCAGCTGGTAGACTGAGTGCCAACCGTGGGAGCGTCATCATCACCAACCAATCACACACACACCAGATCCAGACTGACCATCACCAACCAATCACACACACACCAGATCCAGACTGACCATCACCAACCAATCACACACACACCAGATCCAGACTGACCATCACCAACCAATCACACACACACCAGATCCAGACTGATCATCACCAACCAATCACACACACACCAGATCCAGACTGACCATCACCAACCAATCACACACACACCAGATCCAGACTGACCATCACCAACCAATCACACACACACCAGATCCAGACTGATCATCACCAACCAATCACACACACACCAGATCAAGACTGACCATCACCAACCAATCACACACACACCAGATCCAGACTGACCATCACCAACCAATCACACACACACCAGATCCAGACTGACCATCACCAACCAATCACACACACACCAGATCCAGACTGATCATCACCAACCAATCACACACACACCAGATCCAGACTGATCATCACCAACCAATCACACACACACCAGATCCAGACTGACCATCACCAACCAATCACACACACACCAGATCAAGACTGATCACCACCAAACAATCACACACACCAGATCCAGACTGATCATCACCAACCAATCACACACACACCAGATCCAGACTGACCATCACCAACCAATCACACACACACCAGATCCAGACTGACCATCACCAACCAATCACACACACACCAGATCCAGACTGATCATCACCAACCAATCACACACACACCAGATCCAGACTGATCATCACCAACCAATCACACACACACCAGATCCAGACTGATCATCACCAACCAATCACACACACACACACACACACCAGATCCAGACTGATCATCACCAACCAATCACACACACACCAGATCCAGACTGACCATCACCAACCAATCACACACCAGATCCAGACTGATCATCACCAACCAATCACACACACACACACACACACACACACACACCAGATCCAGACTGATCATCACCAACCAATCACACACACACACCAGATCTAGACTGACCATCACCAACCAATCACACACACCAGATCCAGACTGATCATCACCAACCAATCACACACACCAGATCCAGACTGACCATCACCAACCAATCACACACACACACCAGATCCAGACTGATCATCACCAACCAATCACACACACACCAGATCCAGACTGATCATCACCAACCAATCACACACACACCAGATCCAGACTGATCATCACCAACCAATCACACACACACCAGATCCAGACTGACCATCACCAACCAATCACACACACACCAGATCCAGACTGGTCATCACGAACCAATCACACACACACCAGATCCAAACTGATCATCACGAACCAATCACACACACACCAGATCCAAACTGATCATCACCAACCAATGACACACACACCAGATCCAGACTGACCATCACCAACCAATGACACACACACCAGATCAAGACTGATCACCACCAAACAATCACACACACCAGATCCAGACTGATCATCACCAACCAATCACACACACACCAGATCCAGACTGATCATCACCAACCAATCACACACACACCAGATCCAGACTGATCATCACCAACCAATCACACACACACCAGATCCAGACTGATCAGCACCAACCAATCACACACACACCAGATCCAGACTGGTCATCACCAACCAATCACACACACACCAGATCCAGACTGGTCATCACCAACCAATCACACACACACACCAGATCCAGACTGATCATCACCAACCAATCACACACACACACACACACCAGATCCAGACTGACCATCACCAACCAATAACACACACACCAGATCCAGACTGATCATCACGAACCAATCACACACACACCAGATCCAAACTGATCATCACCAACCAATCACACACACACACCAGATCCAGACTGACCATCACCAACCAATCACACACACACCAGATCCAGACTGATCATCACCAACCAATCACACTAACACCAGATCCAGACTGATCATCACCAACCAATCACACACACACCAGATCCAGACTGATCATCACCAACCAATCACACACACACCAGATCCAGACTGACCATCACCAACCAATCACACACACACCAGATCCAGACTGATCATCACCAACCAATCACACACACACCAGATCCAGACTGACCATCACCAACCAATCAGATCCAGACTGACCATCACCAACCAATCAGATCCAGACTGACCATCACCACGCCCTCTTTCCTTCTGACATCATCCATTCTCTGGGTCAGCTTACGGGCACCTGGTCGTCTGAGGATCTGGTTTGTTTGTTTTTTTTCCAGGTCCTGCGTTCTCGAGGGCCGGTATGTCGGTTTCATGGACGGTCCGCTGTGCCAAAACTTGATGAAAACCAAATTGGTGAAAACAGATGTTCCAGAAACGCCGCAGGTTTCGTCTCTTAAACTTGGAGAGCCAATGAAGGAAGAGTCCTTACAGGGACAGTCTTCACAGGAACAGTCCTCAAAGTTAGAGTCCTCACAGGGACAGTCTTCACAGGAACAGTCCTCAAAGTTAGAGTCCTCACAGGGACAGTCTTCACAGGAACAGTCCTCAAAGGGAGAATCCTTAAAGGTACAGTCTCCGCAGGGAGAGTCCTTAAAGGTACAGTCTCCACAGGTAGTGTCCTTAAAGGGACAGTCTCTGCAGGGAGAGTCCTTAAAGGGACAGACTCCGCAAGGAGAGTCCCGAAAGGGACAGTCTCCGCAAGGAGAGTCCCGAAAGGGACAGTCTTCGCAAGGAGAGTCCCGAAAGGGACAGTCTCCGCAAGGAGAGTCCCGAAAGGGACAGTCTTCGCAAGGAGAGTCCCGAAAGGGACAGTCTCCGCAAGGAGAGTCCCTAAAGGGACAGTCTCCAGAGTGACAGTCCTTAAAGCGACAGTCCTTAAAGGGACAGTCCTTAAAAGGACAGTCTCCAGAGTGACAGTCCTTAAAGGGACAGTGTCTAAAGGACTGAAAGTGGGGAACGTAGATTCTCAGGAACCCAAACAAAAAAACATTTGTAAATAAAATTATTTTTAAAAAATAATTGCTTTGTTGTTTTTTTTTTTATAGCAGGAGACCGTGTGGCCCAGGAGTGGGCAAACTTTTAGATTGGTGGGCCACATTCAGTTCTAACATTTGGGTCCAGAACAGGAGCAGATAGATGGCATGGTGTGGTGCCCTCGCCTCATTGGTGGAGAAAACATGTGATTTAATTTTCAAGAAAATGAAAAAAATCATTACAACAAAATCTTTTATTTTGAAATTAGTCTTTAAACACTGAAAATCAAATCAATAACTGTCTTATTTTGAAGGTCTCTGATCCTTCAGGAAGTCGCTATCACTCTCCTCCTTGACT
>LR738546.1:0-17500 GCA_902685375.1 Neostethus bicornis | reverse complement strand
CCCCTACGACCCAGACCTGGTCCCTCAGACTGGATCCCTACGACCCAGACCTTGTCCCTCAGACTGGACCCCTACGAACCAGACCCGGTCCCTCAGACTGGACCCCTACGACCCAGACCCGGACCCTCAGACTGGACCCCTACGACCCAGACCTGGTCCCCCAGACTGGACCCCTACGACCCAGACCCGGACCCTCAGACTGGACCCCTACGACCCAGACCTGGTCCCTCAGACTGGATCCCTACGACCCAGACCTGGACCCTCAGACTGGACCCCTACGACCCGGACCTGGTCCCGCAGACTGGATCCCTACGACCCGGACCTGGTCCCTCAGACTGGATCCCTACGACCCGGACCTGGTCCCTCAGACTGGACCCCTACGACCCAGACCTGGTCCCTCAGACTGGACCCCTACGACCCAGACCTGGTCCCTCAGACTGGACCCCTACGACCCAGACCTGGTCCCTCAGACTGGACCCCTACGACCCAGACCCGGACCCTCAGACTGGACCCCTACGACCCAGACCTGGTCCCTCAGACTGGATCCCTACGACCCAGACCCGGACCCTCAGACTGGACCCCTACGACCCAGACCTGGTCCCTCAGACTGGACCCCTACGACCCGGACCCGGGTCCCTCAGACCGGACCCGGGTCCCTCAGACTGGGTTCGATTCCGGTGTCAAACAAACATTAAATCAAACAAACTTCCTGTTTTTATTTCTTGATTAAGGCCCCGCCCACACGTAGCCGGGTATCCGGGCATCCGTAGCCGGGCATGGATACCCTGGCATCTGGTAAAACCAATAAATTTTTATCCATTTTCATCCAAACAAAACAGTTTTTTGTTTTTTTTTTTACTCAAAACTGTTGTTTTTTAAAAACTCCGACCAAAGTAAAGATTTTAGAAAACTCAGGTTTTGCGTTTGTATAGGTTCATACATAACCGGCGTTTTGTGTGTCTGTGTATGAGTCAGTGTGTGTGTATGTGTGTGTTTGTGTATGAGTGTGTGTGTATGAGTCAGTGTGTGTGTGTATGTGTGTGTTTGTGTATGAGTGTGTGTGTATGAGTCAGTGTGTGTGTGTATGTGTGTGTATGAGTCAGTGTGTGTGTATATGTGTGTGTGTGTGTATGTGTGTGTTTGTGTATGAGTCAGGGTGTGTGTGTATGTGTGTGTTTGTGTATGAGTCAGGGTGTGTGTGTATGTGTGTGTTTGTGTATGAGTCAGGGTGTGTGTGTATGTGTGTGTTTGTGTATGAGTGTGTGTGTATGAGCCAGTGTGTGTGTATATGTGTGTGTGTGTGTATGTGTGAACATGCATAACCGGTGTTTTGTGTGTGTGTATGAGTCAGTGTGTGTGTGTGTTTGTGTATGAGTGTGTGTGTATGAGTCAGTGTGTGTGTATATGAGTGTGTGTGTGTGTGTGTATGAGTCAGGGTGTGTGTGTATGTGTGTGTTTGTGTATGAGTGTGTGTGTATGAGTCAGTGTGTTTGTGTATGTGTGTTTGTGTATGAGTGTGTGTGTATGAGTCAGTGTGTTTGTGTATGTGTGTTTGTGTATGAGTGTGTGTGTATGAGTCAGTGTGTGTGTATGTGTGTATGAGTGTGTGTGTGTGTGTGAACATGCATAACCGGTGTTTTGTGTGTGTGTATGAGTCAGTGTGTGTGTATATGTGTGTATGAGTCAGTGTGTGTGTGTATGTGTGTGTTTGTGTATGAGTGTGTGTGTATGAGTCAGTGTGTGTGTATATGTGTGTATGAGTGTGTGTGTGTGTGAACATGCATAACCGGTGTTTTGCGTCCTTGTTTTTAATAACATTGTATTTATTTAGTACTTTTCAGGACATAGTCATCATTCATTCATCCATACCAGGTACTGATGAGCTACTGTTGTAGCCACAGCTGTCCTGGAGCAGACTGACATCACCAACCAGACACACACACATTATTTAGACTGGGTGAAGTGTCTCGCCCAGGGACACAACGCCAATTTAATCTCTACGTCCGTCCCACCGTGGCACCTGGGGTTCAGCGGTCTCCCATCCAGGTACAGCCCAGGACCAGCATGCTGAGCTTCTGAGGTACTGCCACCTGCTGGTCTGGCATGCTTATAACCGCAATAGTGGTATATTGAAAACGATATCGTGTGTACGCAAGTGGTTTTTAAAACGGAGGACAGCGGGTATACGTTTTTATATGTGTACCCCATTACCCCCAGACCCCCTCGACCCGGACCCCGAACCCTTCGACCCTGGACCCTCAGACCGGACACAAACGGTTTTCCAAAATCTTCACTTTGGTTGGAGTTTTACCAGATTCCCGGGAAAATACCCGGCCACGGATACCCGGCTACATGAGGGCAAGGTAAATAAAAATGTATTGGTTTTACCAGATGCCCGGGTACAGATACCCAGGTATGGATGCCCGGCTCCATGTGGGCGGGACCAAAAGCAGGAAGTTTGTTTTTTTCTGCTGGTGTTTTTTTTTTTTTTTTGGAAGACTTTTTTTGTCGATTAAATTCTGATTCAGTTTTTTTGACGGACTCGTCTGGACCTCCTGATGCCCCGCCTCCACGACCTCAGGCGGGTACATTCAGTCTCTTTCCGGGTCGTCCGGGCGTCAGAGGGCGTTAATCTCCGGCTGCCCGGTGGCGTCGCGCCAACGCGGAGCTTTGACGGTTGAACGTCCGTCGATTCAAACAGAATCCGTCTCTTATTGGACGACGTGACGGCGTTTTGTTGGCGTCTAGCTCCGCCCTCTGGTTCGGGATTGGTTGGCGTCGCCATGGAAACGACCTGGAATTTATTAAGAAAAAAAAGTAAAAATTTAGTTAAATTTTAATTTAAAAAAATTGCTTGAATTTCCCCAAAATTTTCAAAAATGTATAAATAAATTTGTAATTTTTTTTTTTGAAAAAGTAATAAATATTGTGAAATTATTAAAAACAATTAAAATTTGTAAAAAAAATCTGAAAAATATTTAAAAATTGTCAAAATTTTGTTAAGTCCTAATTTAAAAAAAATGCATGAATTTCCACAAAATTTGAAAAGATGTATAAAAATTTAAATAAAACATTAAATAATTAAAAATATGTTTGCAAATTTGCGAAAAATCTAAAAAAAATTCAAAATTGTCAAAAGTTTGCAATAATTTGCGAAAAATAAAAAAAATTGTGGAAATCACAAAAAAATTAATATATTTGTGAAAAATTTGCAAAAGTTTTGAAAATATTTTTAAAAATTTTAAAAGTTGCGAAACAACAAAAAAAAAATTTCCCAAAAATTTAAAACTAAGCTGTAATAAAAAAAAAAAAAAAAAAAAAAAATTTACCTTGAAAATTTACAAAAAAAAATAAATCACTCAAAAAAAGTTGAAAATTTTTTGGTTTTGCAAAAAATAATAAAATTGTAAATAATTTATCAAAAAATTGCAGAATTTTGAAAAATTTACAATTTTTGTTAAAATTCTAAAAGAAATTAAATATAAAAAAAAAAAAAAACATTTTTTTTTTTTTATGTTGTTTAAATTTTCTCACCGTGACGTCGGCGAGGGTCTCCGCCTCCGGCGTCTCGGCGGACATCTTGGTTGGTGTCTCCGTCGTCTTGGAAACCGCTCTCAATTTCTGTCGATCGACTTCGATTTGTTTCCATTTCTTTAAGACGTTCGGGTTCGTTTCGTACGTCGTCGTTTCCGCGGCGATGCTTTTGTTTAAATTCCGAGGCGTCGATTTAACGACGACGTGTTTAACGATCCGTCCGTCGGGGAGCCGTCTGGGCGGGGTGCACGGCGAGCACACGATGGGTTTAAAATGGTTGAGCTCCTCCGAGATACTGTCGTTACTCTCCGGGCTGATCGACCGCTCCGTCGCCGGGGGTGACGACGTACGGCGACGAGTACGGGTGAGCACCGCTCGCCAAACCGGACGCGTTTCCCCGGCGACGAGAGGAGCCGAAGCCGAGCGTCTGTTGTTCTCAGAGGAGAGGAGGATGCCCGTCGCCGAGGCGCTGTGACCGGCCTGCGGAAAGAAAGGGGAGGAGTTAAACCCGCTGCCACTTCCTGGTAAATCTGACACAAAACATTCATCTTCTTCCGCTTATCCGGAGCCGCGTCGCCGAGGGCAACAGCCTCAGATGGAAGCCCAGGATCCTGGTTACCATGGTGAGGGTAGGAATGTAGATCCTGGTTACCATGGTGAGGGTAGGAACATAGATCCTGGTTACCATAGTGAGGGTAGGAACGTAGATCCTGGTTACCATGGTGAGGGTAGGAATGTAGATCCTGGTTACCATGGTGAGGGTAGGAATGTAGATCCTGGTTACCATGGTGAGGGTAGGAACGTAGATCCTGGTTACCATGGTGAGGGTAGGAACATAGATCCTGGTTACCATGGTGAGGGTAGGAACGTAGATCCTGGTTACCATAGTGAGGGTAGGAACGTAGATCCTGGTTACCATGGTGAGGGTAGGAATGTAGATCCTGGTTACCATAGTGAGGGTAGGAACGTAGATCCTGGTTACCATGGTGAGGGTAGGAATGTAGATCCTGGTTACCATGGCGAAGGTAGGAACGTAGATCCTGGTTACCATGGTGAGGGTAGGAACGTAGATCCTGGTTACCATGGTGAGGGTAGGAACATAAATCCTGGTTACCATGGTGAGGGTAGGAACGTAGATCCTGGTTACCATGGTGAGGGTAGGAACGTAGATCCTGGTTACCATAGTGAGGGTAGGTATGTAGATCCTGGTTACCATGGTGAGGGTAGGAACATAGATCCTAGTTACCACAGTGAGGGTAGGAACGTAGATCCTGGTTACCATGGTGAGGGTAGGAACGTAGATCCTGGTTACCATAGTGAGGGTAGGAACGTAGATCCTGGTTACCATGGTGAGGGTAGGAATGTAGATCCTGGTTACCATGGTGAGGGTAGGAACGTAGATCCTGGTTACCATGGTGAGGGTAGGAACGTAGATCCTGGTTACCATGGTGAGGGTAGGAACGTAGATCCTGGTTACCATGGTGAGGGTAGGTATGTAGATCCTGGTTACCATGGTGAGGGTAGGAACATAGATCCTAGTTACCACGGTGAGGGTAGGAACATAGATCCTGGTTACCATGGTGAGGGTAGGAACGTAGATCCTGGTTACCATGGTGAGGGTAGGTATGTAGATCCTGGTTACCATGGTGAGGGTAGGAACATAGATCCTGGTTACCATGGTGAGGGTAGGAACGTAGATCCTGGTTACCATGGTGAGGGTAGGAACATAGATCCTGGTTACCACGGTGAGGGTAGGAACGTAGATCCTGGTTACCATGGTGAGGGTAGGTATGTAGATCCTGGTTACCATGGTGAGGGTAGGAACATAGATCCTGGTTACCATGGTGAGGGTAGGAACGTAGATCCTGGTTACCATGGTGAGGGTAGGAACGTAGATCCTGGTTACCATGGTGAGGGTAGGAACATAGATCCTGGTTACCATGGTGAGGGTAGGAACATAGATCCTGGTTACCATGGTGAGGGTAGGAACGTAGATCCTGGTTACCATGGTGAGGGTAGGAACATAGATCCTGGTTACCATGGTGAGGGTAGGAATGTAGATCCTGGTTACCATGGTGAGGGTAGGAACGTAGATTCTGGTTACCATGGTGAGGGTAGGAACGTAGATTCTGGTTACCATGGTGAGGGTAGGAACGTAGATTCTGGTTACCATGGTGAGGGTAGGAACGTAGATTCTGGTTACCATGGTGAGGGTAGGAACGTAGATTCTGGTTACCATGGTGAGGGTAGGAATGTAGATCCTGGTTACCATGGTGAGGGTAGGAACGTAGATTCTGGTTACCATGGTGAGGGTAGGAACGTAGATCCTGGTTATCATGGTGAGGCTAGGAACATAGATCCTGGTTACCATGGTGAGGGTAGGAACATAGATCCTGGTTACCATGGTGAGGGTAGGAACATAGATCCTGGTTACCATGGTGGGGGTAGGAACGTAGATTCTGGTTACCATGGTGAGGGTAGGAACGTAGATCCTGGTTACCATGGTGAGGGTAGGAACGTAGATCCTGGTTACCATGGTGAGGGTAGGAATGTAGATCCTGGTTACCATGGTGGGGGTAGGAACGTAGATTCTGGTTACCATGGTGAGGGTAGGAACGTAGATCCTGGTTACCATGGTGAGGGTAGGAACGTAGATCCTGGTTACCATGGTGAGGGTAGGAACGTAGATTCTGGTTACCATGGTGAGGGTAGGAACATAGATCCTGGTTACCATGGTGAGGGTAGGAACGTAGATCCTGGTTACCATGGTGAGGGTAGGAATGTAGATCCTGGTTACCATGGTGAGGGTAGGAACATAGATCCTGGTTACCATGGTGAGGGTAGGAACGTAGATTCTGGTTACCATGGTGAGGGTAGGAACGTAGATCCTGGTTACCATGGTGAGGGTAGGAACGTAGATCCTGGTTACCATGGTGAGGGTAGGAACGTAGATCCTGGTTACCATGGTGAGGGTAGGAACGTAGATTCTGGTTACCATGGTGAGGGTAGGAACATAGATCCTGGTTACCATGGTGAGGGTAGGAACGTAGATCCTGGTTACCATGGTGAGGGTAGGAATGTAGATCCTGGTTACCATGGTGAGGGTAGGAACGTAGATCCTGGTTACCATGGTGAGGATAGGAACGTAGATCCTGGTTACCATGGTGAGGGTAGGAACGTAGATCCTGGTTACCATGGTGAGGGTAGGAATGTAGATCCTGGTTACCATGGTGAGGGTAGGAACGTAGATCCTGGTTACCATGGTGAGGGTAGGAACATAGATCCTGGTTACCATGGTGAGGATAGGAACATAGATCCTGGTTACCATGGTGAGGGTAGGAACGTAGATCCTGGTTACCATGGTGAGGGTAGGAACATAGATCCTGGTTACCATGGTGAGGGTAGGAACGTAGATCCTGGTTACCATGGTGAGGGTAGGAATGTAGATCCTGGTTACCATGGTGAGGGTAGGAACATAGATCCTGGTTGTTGCCCTCGGTGACCCGGCATCGGATAAACGAAAGATGACAATTTAAACACAGAAACACATTTTTTTTTTTTGAGGGTTTAATAAAAACTTACCCGATCCAAAATGGCCGCCTGAGGAACGAGAAGCTTCAGCATCGTTCGTTCTTCCAACGGGTCGGTGACGCTGCGGCTCCGCCGGCTGGAAAGACGCATAGCAACCAGGGTTAGACGCATAGCAACGGGGATGAGAAGCATGGCATAGCATAGCAACAAAAAATTACAGCTTCATGCTTTTATTTTGAAGGTTTTGTGACAAAAAGGTTAAAAATTAAAGTTGAAAAGTTCAAACAGGATCAGAGGTCACAGGTCAAAGGTCAGACTCACCTGCCGAACGAGGAGCAGTTCTTTGTTTTTCTGATAAAAGCAGAAATGGTTCTGATTCGCCAACCGATCGGTTCCTCGTTCTCCGAGTCGGACTGAACCGCCTGGAAACAGGTGACCCGTTTAAGGAGGGGGAGGCGGGTCCTGGAATGACATCACAGGAAGTAGACTCACCTGGAGGCGGAGCGGAGGACTCGTCTTCATGTCCTCCTGGTCCAGAACCCGAAGACCTGCCGGGGCATCGGAGGGCTTCGGAACCGGGTTCACGAAGAGGTCTGGACAGAAAGAAGGAGGATGAGGGCACATAGCAACCAGAACGCATAGCAACCAGGACGCATAGCAACCAGGACACATAGCAACCAGGACACATAGCAACCAGGACTCATAGCAACCAGGACTCATAGCAACCAGAACGCATAGCAACCAGGACGCATAGCAACCAGGACTCATAGCAACCAGGGCTCATAGCAACCAGGACTCATAGCAACCAGGACTCATAGCAACCAGGACTCATAGCAACCAGGACTCATAGCAACCAGGACTCATAGCAACCAGGACGCATAGCAACCAGGACACATAGCAACCAGAACGCATAGCAACCAGGACTCATAGCAACCAGGACTCATAGCAACCAGGACTCATAGCAACCAGGGCGCATAGCAACCAGGACTCATAGCAACCAGGGCACATAGCAACCAGGACTCATAGCAACCAGGACTCATAGCAACCAGGGCGCATAGCAACCAGGACTCATAGCAACCAGGACGCATAGCAACCAGGACGCATAGCAACCAGGACTCATAGCAACCAGGGCGCATAGCAACCAGGACTCATAGCAACCAGGAATCATAGCAACCAGGGCGCATAGCAACCAGGACTCATAGCAACCAGGACTCATAGCAACCAGGGCGCATAGCAACCAGGGCGCATAGCAACCAGGACTCATAGCAACCAGGAATCATAGCAACCAGGGCGCATAGCAACCAGGACTCATAGCAACCAGGACTCATAGCAACCAGGACACATAGCAACCAGGACTCATAGCAACCAGGGCACATAGCAACCAGGACTCATAGCAACCAGGACACATAGCAACCAGGACACATAGCAACCAGAACGCATAGCAACCAGGACTCATAGCAACCAGGACGCACAACAACCAGGACGCATAGCAACCAGGACGCACAACAACCAGGACTCATAGCAACCAGGACGCATAGCAACCAGGGCGCATAGCAACCAGGACGCATAGCAACCAGGACGCACAACAACCAGGACTCATAGCAACCAGGACGCACAACAACCAGGACTCATAGCAACCAGGACGCATAGCAACCAGGACGCACAACAACCAGGGCACATAGCAACCAGGACTCATAGCAACCAGGACGCATAGCAACCAGGACGCACAACAACCAGGACTCATAGCAACCAGGACGCATAGCAACCAGGACGCACAACAACCAGGGCACATAGCAACCAGGACTCATAGCAACCAGGACTCATAGCAACCAGGACGCATAGCAACCAGGACGCACAACAACCAGGGCACATAGCAACCAGGACTCATAGCAACCAGGACTCATAGCAACCAGGACGCACAACAACCAGGACTCATAGCAACCAGGACGCATAGCAACCAGGACGCACAACAACCAGGGCACATAGCAACCAGGACTCATAGCAACCAGGACTCATAGCAACCAGGACGCATAGCAACCAGGACGCACAACAACCAGGACTCATAGCAACCAGGACGCATAGCAACCAGGGCGCATAGCAACCAGGACGCATAGCAACCAGGACGCACAACAACCAGGACTCATAGCAACCAGGACGCACAACAACCAGGACTCATAGCAACCAGGACGCATAGCAACCAGGACTCATAGCAACCAGGACGCACAACAACCAGGACTCATAGCAACCAGGACACATAGCAACCAGAACGCATAGCAACCAGGACACATAGCAACCAGGACACATAACAACCAGGACACATAGCAACCAGAACGCATAGCAACCAGGACTCATAGCAACCAGGACACATAGCAACCAGAACGCATAGCAACCAGAACGCATAGCAACCAGGACACATAGCAACCAGGACTCATAGCAACCAGAACGCATAGCAACCAGGACACATAGCAACCAGGACGCATACCAACCAGGACTCATAGCAACCAGGACTCATAGCAACCAGGACACATAGCAACCAGAACGCATAGCAACCAGAACGCATAGCAACCAGGACACATAGCAACCAGGACTCATAGCAACCAGAACGCATAGCAACCAGGACACATAGCAACCAGGACGCATACCAACCAGGACTCATAGCAACCAGGACTCATAGCAACCAGGACACATAGCAACCAGAACGCATAGCAACCAGGACACATAGCAACCAGGACACATAGCAACCAGAACGCATAGCAACCAGGACACATAGCAACCAGGACGCATAGCAACCAGGACTCATAGCAACCAGGACACATAGCAACCAGGACGCATAGCAACCAGGACACATAGCAACCAGGACACATAGCAACCAGAACGCATAGCAACCAGGACACACAGCAACCAGGACACATAGCAACCAGGACACATAGAAACCAGGGAGCATAGCAACCAGGACTCATAGCAACCAGGACACATAGCAAGCAGGACGCATAGCAACCAGGACGCATAGCAACCAGGACTCATAGCAACCAGGACTCATAGCAACCAGGGAGCATAGCAACCAGGACTCATAGCAACCAGGGCTCATAGCAACCAGGGAGCATAGCAACCAGGACTCATAGCAACCAGGACTCATAGCAACCAGGACACATAGCAACCAGGACTCATAGCAACCAGGGAGCATAGCAACCAGGACTCATAGCAACCAGGGCTCATAGCAACCAGGACGCATAGCAACCAGGACTCATAGCAACCAGGACTCATAGCAACCAGGACACACAGCAACCAGGACGCATAGCAACCAGGACTCATAGCAACCAGGGAGCATAGCAACCAGGACTCATAGCAACCAGGACTCATAGCAACCAGGACACATAGCAACCAGAACGCATAGCAACCAGGACGCATAGCAACCAGGGAGCATAGCAACCAGGACTCATAGCAACCAGGACGCACAACAACCAGGACGCATAGCAACCAGGACACATAGCAACCAGGACGCACAACAACCAGGACGCATAGCAACCAGGACGCATAGCAACCAGGGCACATAGCAACCAGGACTCATAGCAACCAGGACGCACAACAACCAGGACTCATAGCAACCAGGACGCATAGCAACCAGGGCGCATAGCAACCAGGACGCATAGCAACCAGGACGCACAACAACCAGGACTCATAGCAACCAGGACGCATAGCAACCAGGGCACATAGCAACCAGGACTCATAGCAACCAGGACTCATAGCAACCAGGACGCATAGCAACCAGGACGCATAGCAACCAGGACGCACAACAACCAGGACTCATAGCAACCAGGACTCATAGCAACCAGGACTCATAGCAACCAGGACGCATAGCAACCAGGACGCATAGCAACCAGGACGCACAACAACCAGGACTCATAGCAACCAGGACGCATAGCAACCAGGACTCATAGCAACCAGGACTCATAGCAACCAGGACGCACAACAACCAGGACTCATAGCAACCAGGACTCATAGCAACCAGGACGCACAGCAACCAGGACGCATAGCAACCAGGACGCACAACAACCAGGACGCATAGCAACCAGGACGCATAGCAACCAGGACTCATAGCAACCAGGACGCATAGCAACCAGGACGCATAGCAACCAGGACGCATAGCAACCAGGACACATAGCAACCAGGACACATAGCAACCAGGACACATAGCAACCAGGACTCATAGCAACCAGGACTCATAGCAACCAGGACACATAGCAACCAGGACACACAGCAACCAGGGCTCATAGCAACCAGGACACATAGCAACCAGGACTCATAGCAACCAGGACTCATAGCAACCAGGACACATAGCAACCAGGACACATAGCAACCAGGACACATAGCAACCAGGACTCATAGCAACCAGGACTCATAGCAACCAGGACACATAGCAACCAGGACACATAGCAACCAGGACGCATAGCAACCAGGACACATAACAACCAGGACACATAACAACCAGGACACATAGCAACCAGGACACATAGCAACCAGGACACATAGCAACCAGGGCACATAGCAACCAGGACACATAGCAACCAGGACACATAGCAACCAGGACGCATAGCAACCAGGACTCATAGCAACCAGGACTCATAGCAACCAGGACACATAGCAACCAGGACACATAACAACCAGGACACATAACAACCAGGACACATAGCAACCAGGGCACATAGCAACCAGGACACATAGCAACCAGGACACATAGCAACCAGGGCACATAGCAACCAGGACACATAGCAACCAGGACACATAGCAACCAGGACTCATAGCAACCAGGACACACAGCAACCAGGACTCATAGCAACCAGGACACACAACAACCAGGACACATAGCAACCAGGACTCATAGCAACCAGGACACATAGCAACCAGGACTCATAGCAACCAGCACTCATAGCAACCAGGACTCATAGCAACCAGGACACACAACAACCAGGACACATAGCAACCAGGACTCATAGCAACCAGGACACATAGCAACCAGGACTCATAGCAACCAGGACTCATAGCAACCAGGACACACAGCAACCAGGACACGCATAACAACCGGGTGTAATAAAAACCCCACCTCTTCCAGAGGACCGCCTCCCTCTCTCCTCGCGGCCTCTCCTGGTCCGCGGGCCAGGCGTACTCTCCGCGCATGAGCCGCAGGGTAAACAGAACCGGTACCGGCAAACGGGACCCGCAGCTGGTTCCGCTGGACCAGCAGCCGCCATTTTTAACCCCACCGGAAACAGAGCGGAAGTTCTTTCAGAATAAAAGAGAGAGTTTGAAGGTGAGAAAATGAAGCGTGTGTTAGCTTAGCATGTAGCATGTTTATAAACATCAGGTACACACACACACACACAAACACACTGATTTACACACACACACACACACAAACACACTGATTTACACACACACACACACACACACACACACAAACACACTGATTTACACACACACACACACACACACACACACAAACACACTGATTTACATACACACACACACACACACACACTCTTATCATTTTAATGTTATTATTTTGTTTTAACTCTTTAAAAAATGTAAAAACTAAATGAATAATTTAGAATTTAATAAATTTTGTATTAAATTTAAATAGTTTGTAACATTTCTATGACGTCATCATTATTTATACTTACCTTCAAAAGCACATGGCTTCTGCACAGTGGCATCACAGCAAGAAGGTCAGGGGTTTGAGTCCTGGAGAGGGGGCAAGGCTTAGAACACTGGTCTTTCTGTGTGTAGTTTGCATGTTCTACCTGTGTGTGTGTGTGTGTGTGTGTGTGTGTGTGTGTGTGTGTGTGTGTGTGTGTGTGGGGGGGGGGGGGGGGGGGGGGGGGGGGGGGGGGGGGTTTCTCTGGTTTCCTTTAAAAACATGGATGTTAGGTTGACTGGCTGCTCGGAATCAGTGTGTGTGTGGGTGTGTGTGGGTGTGCGTGTGGGTCTACGTGCGCGCCACCCTGTCCGGGTTGTACCCTGCCTCTGGCTTGAAATCAGTCGGGTACAATCCAGTACCCGCGCCACGTCTTTAGAAGGTGCTCTTTGTTCTGCTTCAGGAACCGGACCAGGACAACCCCGTTTGGTCGGCATGCGTGGCACCGTGCCGCTGGTGGACGTGGTCCGTCTGGGTCTGCTGTCCTACCAGGAGGCACTGAGGATCCAGCGGGTCTACGTAGAGCGGCACCGCTCCGGTCCGGCTCACACGTTGCTGCTCTGCGAGCATCACCCGGTCTACACCACCGGGATCAGACGGAAACCCTACCCGGACTCAGAGCTGGAGCGGCTGGTATCGCTGGGCGCCGAGGTCCACCGGACCAACCGAGGAGGACTGATTACCTTCCACGGACCGGGTCAGCTGGTCTGCTACCCGGTTCTGAACCTGACCAGCTTTACCAAGGTGAGGCCGGTGTGGGTTCACTGAGTCCCGGTTCTGATTCGGTTCTGTGCCCGCAGAGCGTGCGTTGGTACGTGGCTCAGCTGGAGCGGACCGTCATCTCTGTCTGCGACCGCCTTGGCATCGAGGCCACCACGTCCCCCCACACCGGGGTCTGGGTCGGGGATAAGAAGGTCTGTGCCATCGGTAAGAATTCAATGTAGATCCTGGTTACCATGGTGAGGGTAGGAACGTAGATCCTGGTTACCATGGTGAGGGTAGGAACGTAGATCCTGGTTACCATGGTGAGGGTAGGAACGTAGATCCTGGTTACCATGGTGAGGGTAGGAACGTAGATCCTGGTTACCATGGTGAGGGTAGGAACGTAGATCCTGGTTACCATGGTGAGGGTAGGAACGTAGATCCTGGTTACCACGGTGAGGGTAGGAACGTAGATCCTGGTTACCACGGTGAGGGTAGGAACGTAGATCCTGGTTACCACGGTGAGGGTAGGAACGTAGATCCTGGTTACCACGGTGAGGGTAGGAACGTAGATCCTGGTTACCATGGTGAGGGTAGGAACGTAGATCCTGGTTACCATGGTGAGGGTAGGAACGTAGATCCTGGTTACCATGGTGAGGGTAGGAACGTAGATCCTGGTTACCATGGTGAGGGTAGGAATGTATATCCTGGTTACCATGGTGAGGGTAGGAACGTAGATCCTGGTTACCACGGTGAGGGTAGGAACGTAGATCCTGGTTACCATGGTGAGGGTAGGAACGTAGATCCTGGTTACCATGGTGAGGGTAGGAACGTAGATCCTGGTTACCACGGTGAGGGTAGGAACGTAGATCCTGGTTACCATGGTGAGGGTAGGAACGTAGATCCTGGTTACCATGGTGAGGGTAGGATTGTAGATCCTGGTTACCATGATGAGGGTATGAACGTATATCCTGGTTACCATGGCGAGCGTAGGAATGTAGATCCTGGTTACCATGGTGAGGGTAGGAACGTAGATCCTGGTTACCATGGTGACGTTCTTCATCACCTCTAAACCAGGTCGTCTACATACCCGCACCTCTTCAGGTACCCACTGTTTTTAATTCCTCAGGAATCCACTGTGGGCGCTACGTCACGTCCCACGGTCTGGCGCTGAACTGCAACACGGATCTGTCGTGGTTCCAGCACATCGTGCCGTGTGGCATCGAGGGTAAAGGTGTGACGTCGCTGAGCGCCGAGCTGAAGAGGAACGTCCCGGTGGAGGAGGTGGTTCCTCACCTGCTGGAGGCCTTCACCCAACACTTTACCTGCAGGCTGACCGCGCCACTCCTCTGACCAGGGTCACCTCGCCCTGCTGTCCGTCATCTCCATGGCAGTACATGGAGTATTATGGGATGGACGGCTGTTCTCTGAGTTTTAAAATGAACGTCTTTAAAAGTCTGAATTCTAATTGTTTAAATATTTTATTTACATAAAAACAAACAAATAAATTCTTTTTATAAAATCATAAATTATGAATTTTGTTTTTTGGTTCAGAGCCGCTCCTCCTCCGGGTCGAGAGAAGCCAGATGGGGGGGTTCAGGCATTTGGTCAGGATGCCCCCCTCGGTGGTGAGGTGTACCGTCCCACCAGGAGGAGACCAGGAGGCAGACCCCGGACCTGCTGGAGAGACTATGTCTCACAGCTGGACAGGGAACACCTCAGGATCCTCCTGGGTGAGATGGAGGATGCAGCCGGGCTGAGAGAACCCTTGGCTTCCCGTCTGAGGCTGTTGCCCCCGGCGACCCGGCCCTGGGTAAGCGGAAGACGACGGAACGGTTTACTCAGTGTAATCCCTCGTTCCTCCAGCAGGGATCTGTCATAGAATGTTTCTTCAGGACATCGTGTTTGACGATCGAGACGTTTCGACTTCCATCCGAACGAAGTACCCGAAGAGCTGGTTCTAGATAAACTAACCTGATTGGTCCAACCTCTGAGGAGGAGGAGCTAACACCAACACACTTGTGGTTACGTAACGATTGTAGGGCGGGGGCTTAGTTTATTTTCTTTTGTTCTGTTCCTTCGTCTTCCTCGTATCCGGGGTCGGGTCACCAGGGGTAACACCCTCACACACCCTCAGGCTACTTGGTACTACTTTAATTTTTATAAACTTTAGGCCAAATATAAAAAAAAATGACTTATTTTTAAAAATGTTCTATAAGGAGGGGGTTGATGGGGTGAGAGAATGCCCCCTTACCCTCCTACACTGGCAGTACCACATGGTTCTTGTTTTGTCTGTGAGCTCACCCCCCGCCCCCCCTCCACCACCACCTTTAGAAAATCCTGGATTCGCCCCTGATTATTTTGTAAAAATCATCCAGTTATTTATTTATTATGTTTTTATTATTTCTATTTCTTTTTATTATTTTTTTAATGAAGTTTGTCTAAATTTTATTGTGAGAAAAATAAATCTTGATAAAACCAAATTAAGAAATATTTAACTGCTCAAAATTTTATTAATATTTTTTTTTTTCCAAAATTAAAAGCAGAAAAATATTTAAGAAAAAAATGAATTAGAGGAAATTAAATCGGTTTTAAACATATGTAAAAACAATCTGAAAAAATTAGAAAACAATTTTTTTTATTTAAATGTAATCAAAATTTAAAGTAATTTTTTATGAAATATATAAAAAAAACTTGTTTGATTTTCATCCTTTTTTTTTTTTTTAAATAAAATTGATTTAAAAAAAATTATTTTAAAGGAAAAAAATGATCTCGTATTTTTTATTTTTACGAATAAAATAAATTAACTTTTACGCAAAATCATAAAAATAAATAAATAAATAAAATAAAGAATTTTTTTTAAAAAATTTAAATTAAAAATGATAAACTTTGTTGTTATAAAAAAATAACTTTAAAAATTATTTTATTTTGATTCGATGACGTTTTCCGTCTACCCGGAAGTAGTTTTACGTCACTTCTCTTGCTTCTAAAATTAGAAAAAATAAAAGTTTATTAAAAGAAAATTGATTTATTTTTAACGGTATTTTTTTTAAACCGTTATTTCCGGTTTTAAATCCGTTAGTTCTGGTGAGAGTGAATCCCGGTGTGTGATGTCAGGCTCCAGCGGCTCCATGGCAACCGGAGCGACCGGAGAACCGGAGAGCAGGAGAACCGGAGAACCGGAGAGCCGGTTCCCCGAAGAACCGGACCTGGAGGAAAAGATCCGGAGCTGGAGGAGATGGGACCGGGTGAGTCTGACACACACACTCACACACACACTCACACACTCATACAGATATACATACACACATACACACACACACACATTCATACACACACACACACACACACACACACACATACAGATATACATACACACACACACTCATACATACACACACATTCATACACACACACACACACACACACAGAGAGATAAACACATAGGCACACATCCACACACAGATGCACACACATATACACACACACAAACACACACACTCATAAACACACCTGACGGACAGGCCACAGTTCGTCCGGCTGGGCGGTGTCCGGTCTGATGTGGTTTTAGGTGGTGTACCAGCCCCCACAGGGCACGGTGCCCTCTCCATTCCTCTTCACATTGTACACTTCAGACTTCCAGCACAACTCCGATTCATGCCACCTACAGAAATTCTCTGATGACTCTGCAGTTGTAGGGTGTATAAGTGGTGGGCAGGAGGAGGGGTACAGGAGGGTGGTGGATGGATTTGTGGAGTGGGCGGGAGAGAATCACCTGCTCCTCAATGTAGACAAGACCAGGGAGATGGTGACTGACTTCCGGAAGAGGAGGAGGACTGCATTGCAGCCGCTCTGCATTCTGGGTAGAGATGTGGAGGTGGTGGAGGAGTACAAATACCTTGGAGTGACCATCGACAGCAGACTGAGCTGGAGGAGCAACAGTACTGCTGTGTACAAGAAGACCTGCAGCCGACTTTACTTCCTAAGGAAGCTGAGGTCCTTCAATGTGTGCTGCAAGATCCTGGAGACCTTCTACCAGTC
>CACRXE010000004.1:503449-577540 GCA_902685375.1 Neostethus bicornis | reverse complement strand
CTAACCCCATAGTTGTTACCACCATTGGTGCCATCATGGCTGCAGTGCAATGCAACAAAGTAATATCCCCATTGAGGGATAAATATAGTACAGTAAAAAAAAAATAAAGTTCCCATGTATTTATTAGTATGTTTATTTAATGTTTAAACATATATGCACATCTATAATTATAAAATAAGGATATAGATTTTCTTCTTCGTTTATCCATTGGTACATTTTTTTCCTATTTGTAATGGCAGCTTTTGTTCACCATACATTTGTCCTGTTTTTTTAATTTTTTTTATTATTTATTTAGTTGTGCATATTACGAAGCGATTGTCTTGTCCAGAAAATGAAACAAGAGTTCATCCAGCTATAAAATTATAATTGCCAATTAGCAAAACAACCCGGGGGTGAATGCTGTTGTTAAAACATCATCCAAGCTATTAAATCTGCCCCAGGTTCATTAAAAACAGGGTCCGACTAATTCTAAATAAAGTCAAGCATGATTCAGCCATCGTTCCGACCGAGTTGTTAGCAATGCAGCTCAAAAGCAAGGACTAGGAAACAGAGTGTTTTATGCTTTATAACGTTTTATTTTTATTTTGGTTTATCATGAGCCAACATTGACTTCCAGTACTTATATATCCCAAAAAAAATGGAATACAGAAGATGCTTGTAGAAATGACCAAGCATTTATTTTAATGTCCCCTGAGCTCGAGATTTGCTAACATGTCACAAAAATTAGACATTACACACAAAATGCAAAGTATTTGATGTTTTTTTTTAAAGATGACCTTCACAGTCCATCTGTTATCGTTCCTCTCCTTATGCCAGCTCATGCACTACTTTAGTTCTCACTACAGGAATGGATGCCCACTGGGTAATCTGACCAAGTGATGCATGGAGCAAGGCTCACTATGGCTACATCATGCCAGAAAAGTACTAGGAAGCCTCGTGCTGGTGGTTACATAACATAAAAAAAATAAACCTCACACATAAACATACAGAGAAAAAGACAAATTTGTAAAAAAATAAAAAAAAATTGACTGAGGTCAAGCGAGAACTTCTGCAGCACTTCAACCTTTTTTGAACAGATGGCATCATCAGTTGCTTGTCATATTGCACTTCCTCAAGGAGGCACAGCTGCTGATATGAAGAGAAAAAAATCTATTTGTTGGCTTTATTTCTGCACTGAGAGTTTAGTAGAGCTCAAGCTGAACAGACATGGTTAGAAAACTAAATGCTTTCACACTCACTAAATATGAGTTGGCAAAAAAATTTGATCGCATATACCTGTTAGCAAGACGTCCGCTGGCTTGGTTTATCCAGCAGGTACATTCTCATCCCACTAGCCTGTTGTGCCAATATATGAGGCAAGATTGTTACTCTAATTTAGCCTCAGTCAACACCTTGTCTATTGACTTGAATTTGTTCATCGTAAGTTGGCAGGATAAGTTTTAAAGACAGCCAACGTTCAAAAGTCCAAACGAAGGTATAGTAAAACTATAGAATAAGTCCATCTAGTTCTGGACTATTCAGCACAGCCTGGCGGTGAGTTGTCAAACAGAACAGAGGGATCAGTCAGTAAAGATTCAATCAAATTTGGTAGCCATTGGTCCAGTTGGGGACACACCATTACACAAACATGCACCGAAAGCCAGGGAAGGTAGGGTAGATCACAGCAGGGGGGAAAAAGAAGAAAACCTCAGAGCTGATCTTACCTTCTTGGTGAAAATTTTTAGCGACTTTACAGAGTTTCCCATCGCAAAAAAGCCCGGCATCAATCTAAAAATTCTCTATGTTTTCTCCCTAAAAGTGCTGAGATGTCTGCATGTAAGTTGACGTGTGTGCATGTGTGTATGCATGTGTTTCTGAGCATGCATTGGAATGGGATTCATTGGAAAGGGAGAGAGGGTTCAGTGGGTCATTGACTAATACGAGAGGACATTCACGATAAAAGAGGGGGACCGTAAAAGTTGGAGAAGAGGAGAAGGCAGGAAGGGATAAAGAATCGTGCAGGGTGGAGAGGACCTTGAGGCAAAGATGCTACACGGTAGGAAGAAAGGGAGGCAAGACGAGGAAAGTAATATGCAAAGAGGTACGACGGACAGTTCACAGGAACACAAAGAATGGAAATGAAGAGGAAGCATGCATGTCAGCGTGAGAAGGAAGTGCCAGAATTCTCCCATCCTATTTCTAAGTCCCTAGCCTTCCTTCCTTCCTCTCTCGCTTCTATCCTCTCTATCTCTCTTTGTGTGTCCATCAGTCTGTCTTGTGCTCATTCTCCCACAGCCCCAACTCCCGCCAACTCCACAGTTTTAAACCATCCATGTGACAGAAGAAGCTCGTTCGGACAAGCACATTACCTTCCCCTGAGCAAGATGCTGGAGACACTAATCCAAATATGCTCTCACACACACACATTCACACACACACAAACACACTTACACATGCATACACTTGACTAAACACACTTGGATGTGGGGCTGTGGAGCTAAAAATATAACACGCTTTCTCTCCCCCCCCCCAACCCTGCTCTACCCCCAGCTTCCATCCCCTCCACATAGAAGCATCACAAAGTCATGTTAAGCTTGAAGGGCTTGGATTCAGATCAAAGCCAAAATGTGCAAGAAATGACACAAAGATGCCGAGCCACAATGCCGGAGGATGCAAAGCAGCACGTGCAAAAGCAAAAATATACAGACAGGCAAAGAAATGCTCCCTCGCAGCCTGTCTGGTCCACACACACACAGATTTCATGTTTGGAACAATGACGTTGTAAGTTCACCATCCTAGTATCAGAAAGCTTTGCTCTAAAAATGTTGTTCTTTTCATCTTTTCACACCATGTAAATGAAATTTTGCATATTTTTGTGAATGAACCAAACAGACTTCAAGAAACGTTTCATTTCCTGTAGCCAAAATTCATTTAAGATCTGAGATGTGGAGTCGTTAGTTTTTCGTCCAATTAAAATTCATTCATTCATCATCTGAACCGCCCATCCATAACGCGGTCAAGTGGGGTGCTGGAGCCTATCCCAGCTGATTTTTTTTTTTAATATACTTTATTAATCCTTGACAGGGAAATTTGTGTGCTGCATTACATCGCAGCAGGCTGCCACCTGTGATGGCGCCAATGGTTGGAGAAACGGGGGGTTAGGTGTCTTCTCCAAGGACCCTAGATGTGAACTCCCAGTTAACTTCCAGTCCGCGGGAGAACGCTTTAACCACTGAGCCACCGTTTCCCCTCTTTCAGGTTCCAGGCAAGAGGTAGGACACATCCCGAATGGGTCACCAGTCTGATGCGGGGCCACACCCACATCACCATCCACACACACATTCATTCATAGGGGCAATTTCAAAACGACCAATCAACCTGACGTACGTGTTTTTGGAGGGTGGGAGGAAATCAGAGTACCTGGAGAAAAACGCTGCATACACAGGGAAAACATGCAAACTCCACACAGAAAAACTAATGTTCCAAGCCTGATTCCCAACCAGTACTCGAACGTCCAACCTTTTTGCTGTGAGGCCACTGTGCTACCAATTAGTATGTGTCAGCCATGTATCTATATTGATCAATACATGACTGAGAATCATTTCTATTTGGAATTACAACAAATGTTGGAATATGAAGCAGTGTTTATTCATTTTCTGAACAGTCTAAGAAAATGCAACTCACTTGGTTGCCAGAAAGCCTGAACCTAACTTGACCAGTATCATCACTGTGGTATATGGTTGACAGGCTGGCACAATGGTCAGTCAGTCAGCCAGCCACCTTCTTAACTGCTTATCCCTTACGAGGTTGCGGGGGAGGGGGGGTGCCGGAGCCCATCCCGGCTGATTCAAGGCGAGGGACAGGGTACACCCCAAACAGGTCGCCAGTCTGTTGCGGGCCACACACATACAACCAGACACACATTCATTCCTAGGAGCCTTCATGTCGTGGCCAATCAACCTAGCATGTATGTTTTTGAACAGTGGGAGGAAACTGGAGTACACGGAGAAAATCCATGAATACATGAAGAGAACATGCTAACTCCACACAGAAAAACCAGTGTTCCAAGCTTCATCACCAGCCGGGACTCGAACCCACGACCTTCTTGCTGAAAATCCTCTCCAAATGTGAGCAAACAGCAACTGATCCATTAAAGAAACACATGTATGAAATGAAAATGAAAGGCAAAACTAAAAAGGTCATTTTGTTAATAAAGTCCTTTCAAAAAAAACATTGACTGATGCGTTTTTGACACTGTGAATTCCCTCTTCCGCTCGTTCCTCTGGGGTTGTGCACGACAACCTCAATGTTGCTTGAGACTGCAAATACGGTGTAAACACATCAAAGTAGCAAAAGTAGGCGATGTTTCTTACGATTCCTTAATATTTTTATACACAAAAATGTCACTAGCTACTACAGGCATGGGCAAACTACGGCCTGCATGGAACATGTGGTCCGCTAAACGTTTTAATCCAGCCCGCCCAACGTGAAAAAAATTGCATAAGTAAACCTCGTTCTTCTTCTTCTTTCGGCATTTCTTTTCAGGAGTCGCCACAGCAAGTCAGTTTCTTCCATCTAACCCCATCTCCTGCATCCTCTTCTGTCACATCACCTATGCAGGGTGTACCTCTCTTGAGACCTACTTATTGGCTGCTTAGGAATGTTCCCACAACTTCGTGTTGAATGAAGATGTTTAAAAAATGAATATTGTTTATATTAATATACAATAAACAAGGTCACTGCAATAATTTTTTTTCTGTTTTTTTGTGACCATTGTGACTGCAATTTAATCGTTCAAGCTGGAAAGGTTGGCTTTTTAATGCCCAAAACCATTTCGTTCCGTCATCTTCCGCTTGTTCCGGGGTCGGGTCGCAGGGGCAACAGCCTCAAACGGGCAGCCCAGGCCTCTCTCACCCCGGCTGCATCCTCCAGCTCACCCGAAAGGATCCCAAGTCGTTCCCCGGCCAGCTGTGAGACATAGTCTCTCCAGTGGGTCCGGGGTCTGCCCCTTGGTCTCCTCCTGGTGGGACGTGCCCGAAACACCTCGCCCGCGAGGCGCTCGGGGGCATTCTGACCAGATGCCTGAACCACCCCATCTGGCTCCTCTCGACCTGGAGGAGGAGCGGCTCGACACCGAGCTCCTTCCGCATGGCAGAGCTCCTCACCCGATCTCTGAGTGAGAGCCCAGCCACCCTGCGGAGGAAGCTCATTTCGGCTGCTGGAACCCGTGATCTCATTCTTTCGGTCACCACCCACAGCTGGTGACCATAGGTGAGGGTTGGATCGTAGATCGACTTGTAAATCGAGAGCTTTGCTTTTCGGCTCAGCTCTCTCTTTACCACGACGGACCAATGTAGCGTCCTAGTTATTGCTGATGCCGCACCGATCCCCCTGTCAATCTCCCACTCCATCCTTCCCCCACTCGTGAACAAGACCCCGTGATACTTGAACTCCTCCACTTGGGGCAGGACCCTGTCCCTGACCTGCAGGGGGCATTCCACGCTTTTCCGGGCGAGGTCCATGGTCTCGGATTTGGAGGCGCTAATTCCCATCCCGGCCGCTTCACACTCGGCAGCAAATCGATCCAGCGAGAGCTGGAGATCACGGTCTAATGAAGCCAACAGGACCACATCATCCGCAAAAAGCAGAGATCCGATCCTGAGGTCACCAAACTGGAGGTTATGAACAGAATCGGTGACAAAGGGCAGCCTTGACGGAGTCCAACTCTCACTGGAAATGGAACCGACATACTGCCGGCTATACGGACCAAGCTCTGGCTCTGGTCGTACAAAGACCAGACAGGCCGTACTCCCAAAACATGCCCAAAACCAAATTTGATAAACATTGAATGCAGACATAGGCTTCCTGTCTAAGGCTGTTGCCCCTGCGAACCGGCCCCAGATAAGCGGAAGACGACAAAACGAAATGCAGACAAAAGTGTTTGTAATTTTTTTTATCCTTTTTAAGGCTACACTGGGAGTATTTTTAATAGAAATCAAATAGTCACAGAAACTGTTGTTTGCACATCCACATCAATCAATAATCACCCCCTTGAGTTTGTGTTCAAATATTTGATTCCGCTTCACAAAAAAGTACACAAGTGAGTCTACAGTATATAATAGGTATTGCTCCAGAAATCAGGAACTGATTGTTAACTGGAACTTACCGTTGAACACTGAAACTGGGCTTTTTATACAACTGATCTTTGTCAGGAAACACAAAGACAAATGAATGTAATGACTCGGTACTTAGTTGTGGAGATAACTGGCCCACAAATATGAAAGCTGAATGTTATCGCAACAAAGAGGTTGCGAACACCTGCTACAGGCTGTCACAAGGCCACATAAAAGTCTCAGCTTGCAGGGCGGTTTTGTGTGGGATCCCAGTTTAGAAGGATTCGTCCCACTTGCAACAACCTTGCTGATTAAATACAATATAATTTTCTGCCATGGGTCAAGGAAAAACAGAGTTTTATCTGTCTGCATTAAAAAGAACAACACTCACCTTATCACAAACTTTTTTATTAAAAGCTGGAAGATTAAAGTTGTTCCTGTGTGTGCGGGAACGTCCCACGCTTTTGTCCAAGTAAGAATTCAGGATAAGAACATAAAAACAAATCATTACCTCAATGTGTTTTTGTACAGAATGACCTAAATTCTTCACTAATTGGAAAGTCTTTACTTTTCCTTATCAGCAGTAGTTTGTGGCCGAGAAACTTCCAGTAAATCAGTCTTCGGATGTTTCAAATGAGGTTGCAAACTGATAAATGTGTAAAATATCATTTCACTTTACGTTACAACTTTGAACTTTGTAATCGCCCGCTTACAGAATGTGGCAGAAATTTTAAAGTACTCAGTCGGTCTGTCCTTCAGTACTTCTGTAACTCTTTTGTAAACATAATCTCTCCCAAACCACCGAAGAGATTTTAATGAAATTTCCAACATTTACTCAGCACCAACTATAGCTCAACTAAAGAGATCGTCTTCAACTTTGTTGAACATCTTAAGACAGTCCTTTGAATTCTACTGTTTACAGTAACCCCACTTAGCTATCTCGGTTTTTTCGGAAATTTATGCCATACACTCATCTGAAGGATTATTAGGAACACCAATCTGATACAGTGTTTGACCCTCTTTTGCCTTCAGAACAGTCTAAATTCTAGGTGGCATTGATTCAACAAGGTGCTGAAAACATCATTTGGGAATGTTGACCCCATTAATAAGATGGCATTTTTTTCAGTTTCAAGAGATTTGTTGGGTGCACTTCCACGACACTGAGCTTCCCGTTCCACCACATCGGGGAAAGGATGGCTCGGTGGGTAAGGCCGTCCCGTAACCAGAAGGTCGCTGGTTCGATCCCCCACCTGGAGGGCATATCGAAGTGTCCTTGAGCAAGACACCGAATACCCAGTTGCTTCTGATGATAGTGGTATGTGCCTTGCATGGTAGCACCCATCATCAGGAATGAACGTTTGTGTGTGAATGGGTTTACCTGGTATCGATAGAGAGAATAAATAATGCATACAGTATGTGTAGGAATGTGGCCCACCAATCAAAAAGTTTGCCCACCCCTGAACTAACACGTTTGATTTTTTTTTATCTTTAGGAGTAGAGATGTTCTCTACTAGTAGTTGAGGAAGGTAGTAGAGTAGAGGGTCATGGAGGGTGTTGAGCCCGCGACCCGGCCCTGGATAAGCAGAAGACAACGGAACGGAAGGAGTAGAGATGTACCGATGACACAATCAAATCTGATACCTTTGAGAGTATTTGAATCCTTCAAGTGTTTCATTTGGAAAGTCTTTCTGAATATTTTCAACAAGTGTTGCTGTCTACTAATGAATTACGATGTCCATTAGCCTGGCGACATCTTAAAACACAAGGAGACTCTTAAACAACTGCGTTTGAAAAAAAAATATTAGTTTGTTCTTCACGAGACAAGATAAAAATTTACAGTTGAAGAACAAGCCAGAGAATTTTTTTTATCTGAACTTTAAGTGCTCTGAGTTTTAAAACGAGAACATTATCAATGCAGCCATCAAAGCAGAAGCGTTATTTATCGGAAGATTGTACAGCCGAAGAAATACAGATGGGAAGCTTTTCTCTGGAGGAATTTCTAGTTTATTTCTTCTTAAATTTGATTGATGGATTAAATCCCGGGTGGGATTGTGTTTTGCTCTAAACTCAGCAAATATAACCATGCAAAAAACCAACTGATGATTTATACCAGTGTTTTAAAACCTTTTTCACGTCATGGTCCATTTTTCCATCAAGAAAATCTTGAGGCCCACAAGCCAAACAAAATTATAAAACAATTTTCAAATCAACACGTCAAAAGCTTTTTTATCATCTTTTATGATCCTTCTTTCAAATAAAAAGGGCAGTTACTTTCATGTCCCCCCTTTCATGTCTTACAGAAAATGTGTAATTTCTTTAGAATCCACAAATTTTCTGCTTTAAAACCCAACCAAAATTTTCTCATAATATCTCAAAAACATGTAGAAAATACAATCCAGTAGCTTGGGTAGTTTTTGGGTGGGACGGACAACAGTGTGTAACAAAAAAAAAAGCAGAGAAGAAGAGTGGACTGCCACGGTTACAGTAAACAACCTATTACAGGACGGCCTTTCCTATTTCCAAATAAAATGATAAACATAAATAAATACACTTTAGTCCATTTTTTTAATAGTCCACGAGATCAACCAAAACCATTTTTGAGAGCTACCAGTAGATCACGATCACCGTATGAGGTGAAATAGAACACCAGGCGATCTAGCGTGACGTAGAACACTGGTTTAAAAACGCTGATTTATACACAAGGATTTTATGTAAATGGTTTTATTCTTATCTGATGAGCATGTGTTAGACAGGTAGTCCATCCAGGTTCTACCCTGGTGACACCTGAAAAGGGTTCCAGTCCTTAAATGGACCGAAACACAGCCATAGAGGAGCAACACACACACAAAAAAACTGGGTTATGTAAGACAGTTTATGAGAGGAGAGAAAAGTTTCAGTTCTTCTATAAATCATACTTAGCAGATTAATGTCAAAACAGCCTGCTGGAGCCAAACTCCTCACATGAATCATCTGGGTAAACTACTACATGGAACTAAAGGCACCCATCCAACCAACGGCATCCATTCCTCAGGTAGCATCCACCACCACTGTGTGAATGTACCTCTGTGTTCTCATCTCCTGTTCGACCTTGTCTCTTTTGTTATTTTTATAAACACGTTCACGCTGAAGTTGTTTCAGATCTCGCTCCCATTCAGTATCTGTACAGCTCCTCTGCGTTGCTCTCCCAATGATTCAGCCAGCCTCTCACCGGAGGCTCATTGTGAACTTCAGAACAGATCAGACATCAGACACAGGAGCCGTCAGCTTTCATAATGTCACACAATCGTGCGCAGGCATAATTTACATCTCTCTCTTTCTCTCTCTCTTGAACACTGTTGCTGTATTTTTTTTTCCTTCTCACTTGCACTCAGTCAGAAACCCTTCATTACAACCATACACATCTGATTGGAAGCTACAGGATGATAAGCTACTGCTTCAAAGTGAATCTATGATGGTGTTTAGCTGCATATTTTCTTACAAAAAGCATGAAAATGGGATTTTTTTATCTTGCATTTGTGGCAATTAAATCCATCTTTAAACCAGAGGGGATTTGCTATTCACTGAAAGATGATGATGATGATGTCGGCATCGTTCACAGAAATCAACTATGCTGAAAGAGATGTAGCGATGAGCGATGTAAGACGAGATACGGCGGCTGATGTTGTAATGACAAACTTTTACACGCTTATTTTCACATTAACATGTCAAATGAAACATGACAGATTTATCATTCTTTTCATTTCATTGATTCCATAAAAGTGTGACGGGGAAATAATTATTGTTTGTGTGGGGGTATTTTTGGTCATCAGAGAAGCCATCCGGAAAAAGGAAACTTTGTGCGTCATGTTTTGTATGTTTCAAATGAGACGTCACACTTTCATCCTCTAGCGAAAATAATCCAATTTGAATCAAATTAAAACGTGACTATCAAATTTTCTCCAGTGTGTGCGTCAGCAAAGGAAGAGACTGATGTCTTATTTCATGATGTCGTCGTTGACGCTCTCTGTGTTAAGTGTTTTGAGTATTGATTGAAAATACGTCATTTATCGGCATCGGGTCACTTCAGTTCCAGGACAAACTGACTCGAGAATAGAAGCACAAACGATGAGACACAAAAGTTATAGAATCCAGGAAAATTGAGATTAAGCAGCCAATTTTCAGTGGTCCCTTCTACTGAAAGAGATTTTGGGGAACCAAGTGTAGGGGAGTAGGTGAAGAGATGGAGGTTTGCACTAAAAAGAAGAGGAATGAAGATTAGTCAGAGTAAAACAGAGTACATGTGTGTGAATGAGAGGGATCCAAATGGAAAAGTGAGGTTACAGGGAGAAGAGATAAAGAAGGTGGAAGATTTTAAGTACTTAGGATCAACAGTCCAGAGCAATGGAGAGTGTGGAAAAGAGGTGAAGAAGCATGTGCAGGCAGGCTGGAACGGGTGGAGAAAAGTATCAGGTGTGATGTGTGACAGAAGAGTTTCAGCTAGAATGAAAGGAAAAGTGTACAAAACCGTGGTGAGACTGGCCATGGTGTTTGGTCTAGAGATATTGGCACTGATGAAAAGACAGGAAGCAGAGATGGAGGTAGCAGAGATGAAGATGCTGAGGATCTCTCTGGGAGTGACCAGGATGGACAGGATCAGAGGAACAGCACATGTTAGAAGTTTTGGAGATAAAGTCAGAGAGGCCAGAGTGAGATGGTTTGGACATGTACAGAGAAGAAAGACCGAGTACATCGGCAGAAGGACGCTGGGTTTGAAACCACCAGGAAAGAGGCCTAGAGGAAGACCAAAGAGGAGGTTCATGGATACAGTGAAGGAAGACATGAAGATAGTTGGCGTGACCGAAGAGGATACAGCAGATAGGGTTAGATGGATGGGAGGAGACGGTAGCTCAGTGGTTAGAGTGTTTGCGCGTGGACCGGAAGGTCGCGGGTTTGCGTCCCACAGAGAGCATGTCTAGGGTCCTTGGAGAAGACACCTAACCCCCGCTTCTCCCACCATTGGTGCCGTTGAAGGGCAGCCTGCTGCAGTGTAGGGAGTGCAGCACACAAATTTCCCCGGGTGAGGGATGACTAGAGTAATTCTTTTTTTTTTCATTTATTTTTTTTTTTTTAGATGGAAGAAACTGACTTGCTGTGGCGACCCCTGAAGGGAAATGTTGAAAGAAGAAGAACAAGGTTGGGTAGTTTTTGATGGCGCTGCCCAGTAGGCAGAACTCTTCTATACACTTTTTTCCTGCCTTATGTCACAAACTTGATTAATAATAGACAAACTTTAGTGATCTCCTGCAGGTAAAATTGTGGTGTCAAGCAGCAACAAATCACACGTACAAATAAATAAAAAATACCAGAACCTGTTACTTCTGGTGCTTTTCTGGGCTGTTACCAATGTTCCGTTCCGTCGTCTACCGCTTATTCGGGGCCAGATTGCAGGAACAACAGCCTCAGAGGGGAAGCCCGGGCTTATCTCTCCCCAGCTGCATCCTCCAGCTCAACCGGAAGGATCCTGAGTTGTTCCTCAGCCAGCTGTGAGACATAGTCTCTCCAGCGGGTCCGAGGTCTGCCTCTTGGTCTCCTCCCGGTGGGACGTGCCTGAAATACCTCACCAGTGAGGCACTCGGGGGGATCCTGACCAAATGCCCGAACCACCCCATCTGGCTTCTATCCACCTCAAGGAGGAGCGGCTCGACAACGAGCTCCTCCCAAATGGCAGAGCTCCTTACCCAATCGCTGAGTGAGAGCCCAGCCATCCTGCGAAGGAAGCTCATTTTGGACGGTTGTATCCGCAATCTCGTTCTTCCGATCACCACCCACAGCTGGTGATCATAGGTGATTGTGGGAACGTAGATCAACTTGTAAATCGAGATCTTTGCTTTCCGGACCGATGCAACCCTGTTTTTCGCTGACGCCAATCCGATCCTCCTGTCGATCTCCCGCTCCATGTTCCAATGTTCCCTCTAATTTTTATGACACTGAGCAAACACACAAGCTTCCTGAGCAGAAGGGGGCGGAGTAAAAACTTTTACTCCTTCGTGCCATCAGCAGCAGTGAAGAGCCAAACTCCGAAGCAGCAGTTTGAAGCAATTTGCTTTAAAAAGAAAGAAGAAAGAGACATGCTCCAGAGCTCTGTCTCATTTTACCATCTTTAGTTTAAATTGAGTGGTTTTTTGTGCACTGCCTAGGTTTTCTTGTGCGCTATTAATCTGCAATCAGTGCGCAATTGCGCAGGAACATAGTTTAGAGGGAATAGTCGTAGTGACCACATCATGCAGAGGGTAACAAGGATTTTTCAGGATGCCCTGCATTAGAGCCCTCATCCTCCTCTTTAAAACAGCTCCCACAGAGTCCATGTTCCTTCCCACCACAGCTGCACATTTCCCAGTCGGTCCAGCTGATTGTTTTCATTTACTAGCTGATGTAATTACTAGTTGGCTGCTAGATATTAGGGGCTGGGGAAAGTATGGTACATTGGGGTTCTGTCCTCTAATTCTATCTACTATTCTCTGCCAGACTGCCTTGGCACTTTCCTCCTTACCCCCTACTCTAACCAGGGTCTGTGCCTCCTCCACCTACCCTAACCAGGGTCTGTATCCCTCTTTCCCCTTTTCCACCTACTCTAACCAGGGTCTGTATCCCTCTTTCCCCTTTACCACCTACTCTAACCAGGGTCTGTATCCCTCTTTCCCCTTTACCACCTACCCTAACCAGGGTCTGTATCCCTCTTTCCCCTTTACCACCTACTCTAACCAGGGTCTGTATCCCTCTTTCCCCTTTCCACCTACCCTAACCAGGGTCTGTATCCCTCTTTCCCCTTTACCCTCTACTCTAACCAGGGTCTGTATCTCCTTCCTCCCTCCCTAACCCAGGCTTTCTATCTCATTCATTGTTCTCTATTGTCTGTTTATTTAGAATTACACTGCTAGTTGGTACAGTACAATTCACATGTTGTCCACCTCTCTCCCTACTCTCTGGGAGAGAGCCCCATTCAGGACTCTGCGTTCCTGTTCTGGGCATGGCCACATCCATCAGGATGAAGAACACCTATTCATCCCCGTACTGGACATCTCCGGGCTGAGGAGTCCCCCAGTGTTTCCATCAGGATGAAGAACATCTATTGACTTCTTTAGATATTTAACTGTGGAGTAGAATAAGCTAATATTTAAACAATAATCTTTGACACATTGGTTGCTTGTCCCGGGGAAGAGATTACTCTTTCATGTGGATCCCCACAAGGTTTCTTATTTTTTCCCCACTGATGGGTTTTTTAGGAGTTTTTTCTCACCGTGAAGGAGAGTCTAAGTGCATAAATGTGCTAGTCTTGTTTAGTTAGCATTTGTTAGTTATTTTTCTTGCTGTGTATCTGTGTTAATACATTCCTCTTTTTCTTGTGAAGCCCATTGAGACGGAAATTCTGTGATTTTGGGCTATACAAATAAAATTGAATTGAAATGAATTGTCCCTTGCGGTCAAGCTACCTTCCCATCAGACCATTGAAACTTTTGAAAAACCTTCCCAAAACGTTCTAGAAACGTTAAATTGTTAGCTGGGGTGTCACCACATGTACATTAAAAGCAGATGAATGTTTGAGGTCTGTTTTATTACCAGTTTGAAGCAGTCATGTGTGTAAGGTTATTGAATTTTGTGACGTTTGTGACCCTGACCCAATCAATTAATTTATAGTTGACACTGATTGTGGGCAGTTTAATTGAAAATCTTTTCGGTGGTTTGTGAGATATCGCATTCCAAGAATTTATGACTTCAAACCTTTGTGACCTTGATGTTTGGTCACATGACCATCAACATTTAATCGGTTCATCAATTGTTGGTACTGACTAACTGCGGGGGGTTTCATTAAAATCCCTAGAAATGGTTCGGGAGATTCTGTTGTGTGTAGCTCTAAACTCATTTTTCTTTTTCATCTTATTTTGCCTCTCAAACTCGGGTCTGTTTAAATAAATTTAGCACGATTACGGCAACGTAAAGGCCATGTTGGTGTTAACATGGCCTTTACGTTTCCGCTGATGAAAACACTTTGTGTGCTACTACTCATCTAAAAAAGAAAAAGAGGAGGGTTTAACCAAACTTCTGTCTTTGCCAGCACACTGATTCAAAAATACCCATCTGTGTCTAAGAATAGCCTGATATTCTCCAGACAGCTTGGAGCATATGTTGTAAAAAGGGAGAGAGAGAAGAGAGAGGGGACGGTACTACTCTATTCCTCCATTTCTAGATCTGTTTTTATTTTCTCTGTACGCTCGCCTCTTTCTCATCCATTCCTTTTTAGACGTCATGAAGGACACAGTGACCCATGCAAACATAAAAATTAGAGAGCGAGTCAGAAAGGAAACGTCAGCAGAGAAGGAAAAACAGGAAATGCAGCGAAGGAAGTGAAGAGCTAATCGACCACTCAAGACCTTTCCTCACATTGTCTCCTGAGCTGTCAGATAGGAGAGGAACACTGTCCTTTGATGGAGTGCAATTACCAGGCAAACCTATAAAAGCACTCATTTCATTTCCACTCCTTTCGCTTTATTTCTCCCTTTCTTTCTTGTTTCTCATTGGTCTCCTCTGCCAGCCACTTATCCAGTCTCAGTCATGCCACACGAAATGAACCGTTAAGTCTCTCTCGCTCAATTCAAACTCATCAGTACGGTACTTGCACCCTCTGCTGGATAACACATCCTTTCATCGAAATTACATTCCCAGAGAACACTCTCCTTGATGACCATATCCCTACAAAGATAACTGACCTCTTTCAAAACTGCAGTTCAAGGTTGCTCAAGATCAGAAAAACAACAAGCGAATGTTCAGGCTCTATAAATAGAAACAACACTGGGAGGGAAAAACTGTTCCTGCCCAGTTCTTTAGGCCTGTTTTCAGCTGCCTGCTAGTCCAATGACTATGATAACACAGACATTAATAGGAAAATAAAAAGATTTGTGGACTTGTTTTGACACAACATCTACGGATGCAAAAACCCTGACACCCATAAAAAATTAACCTTAAATGTCTAAAGCTATGCATTACAAAGTACTACCTTAAAGCAACATGTCTCCTCATTCTGCTTTAATACCCCAATTAATCTAATTGTCTCTGTCAGTTAACATACTCGCTTGAAGTGTTCGGTAAGAAACGACTGCTGTGCACCAGTCTCCCACAATCAGGTCTTGATGAGCTATTTTTAGCCATTTTTACTTGCGCAAATGGATACTGTGGGGATTATATGCAGATTCTGATGTTACGTAAGAAAGAAAGGAAGGAAAAAGTGATTGCACAGGTCGCTGCTTCAGATTTCTTTCTGCTACGTTCTTTCTGCAAGAAGCACAAAGTGAAACGACCGAGTTCCACCTCTTGTTTTATTTCACACACACGTGTCTGATATGAAAGTGTGAAAATTGGATTTTTTAAATCATCACCAGAGAAGATTTGTAGATAATTCAGAAACAAACTATTCAATAATGCTGTTTCATCAATCGATCTGATCGTCCAATCATAGAAGCCCGTCCAGCTCACAGTGTGTCATTCAGCCTTCATGTCGGAACTTCAAAACTACCTTTTTATTTTCACTTACATGGATTTTGAAGGCGGTATGTGGTGCAACACACACATTTTTCCTTCACTGGAACTTCTTCTTCTTCTCCTTTTGGCATTTCCCTTCAGGGGTCACCACAGCAAGTCAGTTTCTTTCATCTAACCCTATCTGCTGCATCTTCTTCAGTCATGCCAACTATCTTCATGTCTTCCTTCACTGTATCCATGAACCTCCTCTTTGGTCTTCCTCTAGTCCTCTTTCCTGGTGGTTCCAAACCCAGCATCCTCCTGCCAATGTACGCTCTCTCTCTCTCCTCTGTACGTGCCCAAATCATCTCAGTCTGGCCTCTCGGACTTTATCCCCAGAACCTCTAACATGTGCTGTTCCTCTGATCCTGTCCATCCTGGTCACTCCCAGAAAGATTGTCAGCATCTTCATCTCTGCTATCTCCATCTCTGCTTCCTGTCTCTTCTTCAGTGGCACTGTCTCTAGACCAAACAGCATGGCGGGTCTCACCACGGTTTTGTACACTTTTCCTTTAATTTTAGCTGAAACTCTTCTATCACACATCACACCTGATACTTTTCTCCACCCATTCCAGCCTGCCTGCACACGCTTCTTCACCTCTTTTCCACACTCTCCATTGGTCTGAACTGCTGAGGTACTTAAAATCCTCCACCTACTTTTTCTTCTTTTCCTCCATTGGAACCATAAGACTGATAAAGCTCTGGCCTGGATTGGGAGTGAGTTCTGGGATGTATTAGTGCACATGAAGGTAATTTCATTAAGTATAAAAGAGGGGTGAAGGGTTGTGTAAGAGTAAAAAAGGGGAAAATTGGGTGAGACAACCCACTGTGCAGCCACGTGATCCGTCCGAAAAAAAAAAACCCACAGGAAATCTTCCCCCTAAAAGCTGTTTTTTTAAGCTATCTCACTCACCAGGAGGTACGAACAATGATGTTTTATTAATGCAATGTGCCTATGAGTGACAAGCTCTCATCTTTGAAACATTTTCCACACAGCGGGGAAGCTGATCCTCCTGCTGATTCTCAGGTGACACGCACAATGAGAGCCCATGCATTCATATCAGCATGCGTGAAAGTAAGGGACACCAGATACATACAGGACCCAGATTTGAACTAAAACATGCATTCATATTTAATCTGCTCTGATGAGACTATATTGCTTCTAACTCAGAGCTGTATTTTACCCGGAAGTCTTCCACTTGTAAAAAGATCCAAACAGGACTTTCACTCTTGTTAGGACCGTGGCTCTTCAAACGCCAATAAACACTAAAGAAGTTTATGATGATTTTCACCTGTTTTGTAGTTAAACTCTCCTTTTTTCAAGGCAGTGGTGGAAATATCTGTGATACAATCTATGTTGTCAAAGAGAATTCTAATTTAAAGGGCTTTTAATGTGAAAAAATGAGGTAGAATTTTCTAGTGTTAAAAACCCAACAAACTCCATGACATCATTTATTCACTAGAAGCCCCAAGATTTTCTCAACCTTCTGTCTACCCCAGAAAGAGCCATCTGACACCTCTACCTGACCTGCACATTGAGGAGCAGATTCGCTTTTGCGATTCAATTAGAGTCTGCTAGTCCTAGTCTCCGAGTCTTAAGTGCCATCCAAACGACTCTTAAGTGTCTTGTTTTATTAACTCAAGCAGAAGGCCTGAGGTCTCAAGACACCTCCACGGAGTTTTCTGGTAGTGGTGGTCAATTGACCCCCTCGTGAGTGTTTTAGTGTCGAAGTTTAAACATGTAGAGAGAGAGTTTTCTCCAAATTTTCTGAGTCATAAAGAATATTTTATCATAGAAAATGTTTCAAAGTTGTCTTCTGGACAGTTTATTTGATGATGGAGACGTTTTGACTTCCATTCGGAAATTATTTTCAATCCGATGATTACTCAGATTAACAATTTCTGGATGGAAGTCAAAAAGTCTCCATCATCAAATAAACTGTCCAGAAGACGACTTTGGAACCTTTTCTCAAATGGCTCACTCCTGGGTAGATGAAGGATGACATGAACTGGTCATAAAGAATAACCAAATAAAATAAAATAATGTTGAAGCCTCATTTGGATGCTTTCTGTCTAAAAAAGTGCTCTTTTTTTTAGTCTTGCTTTGACTTTTTTTTTTTTTACACATCATTAAACTTTTAAGTTTCTCTCATGATATTTCTTACCTGTCCAAAGACTGATTTAACGATGGGATGGAGGTTGGCTTCATGCTGGGACGCTGAGCTCAGTCTTTTAGATGGAAACCTGGATGCGGGCTGTGCAGGTGCACCGGGGTGAGAGTCGGAGTTCAGGCTGGATGAAGATCCTGTAATCACTCTCTCACTGGGTTCAAAAAAGAAAGCTGTGTCGTCCTGGTGATTTGAATGAGACGGTGTTGGAGATGTCCTCTTCTCCTGGCGGGAGACCCCCTGCAGACTCACAACGGGAGGATGATCTCCTTTCTCATGGTGATGATGATGATGATGATGTTTAGATCTGGAGGACTTGCTGCGCTCTTTCTGATGCCGATTAGACCGGTGTTTGACATCCTCCTGAATGTTTCCTTCATCCAGGTGACCGGACTGCCACTGAGAGTGGCTTTTCTGCACCCGATGATGATCACCATGTCCCGGTTGGCACAGAGGTCTCCGTGCGCTAGCCTCGCAGTCCTCTGCCCACGGCGCATCTTCTCTGCCTCCAGCTCCGGTGGGATAGTGACTGCGGTGACTCCGGTGACCATGGGGACCGTGATCAGAGTGCGCGGATCTGCGGGTTAGCCCTGAAGATTTCAGCAGAGAAGTAGTGGATTCGCTTTTTGGAAGAGGAGAGCTCATGATTTCATCAAAATGTTCCTGATGAAGAATGAAAAAGGAAGTCTTTGATGCGGTCCTTTAACCGGATGTCCCCCTCTCATCCATCACAGGACAGTTTGAGGTGAAGAGAGTGAATAAAGTGATGTGGCAGGAGACAGGAAGCTTCTCAGCCGCTTCCACTAAGTTTGGATGTCAGCAGTGCAGTGTGCGCACTAGGTTAATTAGGAACGTGTCACAGTGGGCTGATAATGAGACCACCCCATCCTGATTGGTTACTGAGTTTGTCCTGCAATCTCATACTTTTATCTAAAAATATGACTTGAAGGTTATGGTGAGCCTGTTTGGAAGCATGTTCTCATGGAACAATCAAGGTCCAACATGAAGGGGTTTTTCCATTAAGTTATTAAGACATAAAGCCCCCCCGCCCCCCCCCCCGCCCCCCCCCCCCGCCCCCCCCATGGACCTCTTTGGAGAATTAAAAGCATAATCTACAAAGTAGCTTATTAGATGTAAAAATGAACTTTTATGTTGTGACTCTTAATTAACCTGCTAATAGGATTATTTAAGCCTGCCAAACTAAAAAAAGAAAAAAAAAAACATACAAGTTTTTTTTTCAAATATTTCAATGAACTTTTTTTTCAGAAGACCAAAAGATGAGAAAAAATCTCATTCACTCAAACACTTGGATACCTGTAATAGCTTGTGTCTTCATTTTTTATTTTTAGATTTGATGGTGATGTAAGAAACTCAAATTCTTTAAGTTTTCCTTTTGAGTCAAGACTCTTTGTTGTCAGCATAGTGACGTTTTGACAGACTTCCGGCTCGAAGCCTTCAAAAAAAGAAATAAAGTCTAAATAAAAATGAAGGAAGCGTCAAATAGAAACAGCAAAAGTACGTTGACACTGTAAAGTGAGACAGCATGAGAGGTTGCAAGTTAGACAGAAATATAACAGAAAGGGTTTGTAGTAGATTAAGATGAGGAATGAAGATTAGTCAGAGTAAGACAGAGTACATGTGTGTGAATGAGAGGGATCAAAATGGAAATGTGAGGTTACAGGAAGAAGAGATAAAGAAGGTGGAAGATTTTAAGTATCTAGGATCAGCAGTCCAGAGCAATGGAGAATGTAGAAAAGAGGTGAAGAAGCGTGTGCAGGCAGGCTGGAATGGGTGGAGAAAAGTATCAGGTGTGATGTGTGATAGAAGAGTTTCAGCTAAAATGAAAGGAAAAGTATTCAAAACCGTGGTGAGACCCACCATGCTGTTTGGTCTAGAAACAGTAGCACTGAAGAAAAGACAAGAAGCAGAGATGGAGGTAGCAGAGATGAAGATGCTGAGGATCTCTCTGGGAGTGACCAGGATGGCCAGGATTAGAAATGAGTACATCAAGGGAAACGCACATGTTAGAGGTTTTGGAGATAAAGTCATAGAGGCCAGACTGAGATGGTTTGGACATGTGCAGAGGAGAGAGAGAGTACATCGGCAGAATGATGCTGGATTTGGAACCACCAGGAAAGAGGCCTAGAGGAAGACCAAAGAGGAGGTTCATGGATACAGTCAAGGAAGACATGAAGATAGTTGGTGTGACCGAAGAGGATGCAGGAGATAGGGTTAGATGGAAAAAAAACTGACTTGTTTTGGCAACCCCTGAAGAGAAATGCCGAAAGAAGAAGCTTTGAATAACAATTCTACTTTTGTAATTTTAACATAAAAGAGTCTCATTTTGTTTTCTGTCACAATAAAGTAAGAAAAACAAAGTCTTCTTCTTCTCCTTTCGGCATTTCCCTTCAGGGGTCGCCACAACAAGTCAGTTTCTTCCATCTAACCCTATCTCCTGCATCCTCTTCGGTCACACCAACTATCTTCATGTCTTCCTTCACTGTATCCATGAACCTCCTCTTTGGTCTTCCTCTAGGCCTCTTTCCTGGTGGTTCCAAACCCAGCATCCTTCTGCCGATGTACTCGGTCTCTCTTCTCTGTACATGTCCAAACCATCTCAGTCTGGCCTCTTGGACTTTATCTCCAAAACCTCTAACATGTGCTGTAAGAAAAGTAAGAAGTAAGAGAAGAAAAAGTAAGAAAAACAAAGTGCTTCACATAAATAAAAAAATCCCACCAAATCTTTTCAGCTTATTTGTCAAAATGTAGTTGATTGATGAGGACTCTCATTCAGCCATTTCGCAAGTTATAATTTTCAGGTTATTGTTTATGAAAAACAATTTCAGGTTATTATTTAAAAAACCTAGTAAAAAAATCACTGTGAAAAAAGTTTAGTTTCAGTTTGATTTATTGTTTTTACTTTTCTGTTAATGTTGAAACACAGTGAGGGGGAAAAAAAAAAGCTAAATCCTTTGAGAAAGAAAAATAAACTAAAAATGTGAGTTCTTCAGTCTCTTCATCTGTAAACTCAGGGTCAGAATTGTCACAGCCCAAGTCCAAGAACTGATGGTCGTGCTAATAAATACAGCTAATTAGTCAGGCCTTAAATTATGTTTCACAAAGCAAAGTGGAGAAATGAGCAGATTCCACTCTCTTCTCTCTGGGGAATTTTTGTTCTCTGACATCTGTGTCTCTGCTCCGGGGAAAGACAACGTATGATCACTCCATTGCACTCATCTCCGCTTCGGCACGGCCTGCTTTCACTCCTGTGCTACCTTTTCATCCTGTGCAAATCTCTTCAAAGGCAGGCATGTGTAGTCACTGATGGACCACTTTTACTCAATTGCATTCAACGCTTCTCAAATGGTAACATATGTTGTCATCAATTTTTTTTTTTACATGTGAACAAAAAAAAATAGACAAAGTCTTCAGCTGTGTTGTTCTAATGTTGTTTGGAATGTATCCCTCCATCCTATTCTGCAGCACTCTGTAGACAATAGGCTGCAGCAGGGGGCATTCAAGCCTCTGGGTGCAATGTGGCCCATTTATTATCCACAAAGAGAGAGAGAGACTGAAGCAGTGGGGCAAAATAGAGCAAGCACAACTAGTAAAACAAACACCTAGAGAATAAAAAAACTAAGAATGAATATCAAGATAAAAACAACTTTTTAAAAGACATCTTTGGAAAGAGATCAAGTTTCCTTTATTTGGAGCCAACGGCGGTTTTTCTAAGACCTGGCAACTCTTTTGGCAGTGTTAAGACTTTACAATCCTGAAATACATCTACCATCTATTTTCTCAAATGATTAGTCTTTGCTCTAATTTTTATATGAAATAAATACTACTGTATTTTCCGCACTTTAAGGCGCACCTTCAATAAATGACATTTTTAAAAACTTTTTCCAAATATAAGGCGCACTGCATTATAAGGCGCTACAGTAAAGGCTGGGGTTACGTTATGCATTCACTAAATGGTGCTGCGCTAAAGGGAATCTCAAAAAAAAAAAAAACCCAGTCAGATAGGTCAGTCAAACTTTATTAACAATTACAAAACAGCTTTCTGTTTTACTCCCAAAATGAATAAATAGCTGTTTTATTATTTTCTCCGAGATAAAGTATTAGTATTTTCTTCCATTGGAGATAAACTCTGTTTAGTCTTACTTACTTGGTGCAGCGCATTCTCTTGCTTCCTCCACTTCCTCACCATTGATTCATTGATGTTAAACTCTCTCGCTGCGGCTCTTTTCCCGTGTTCTACTGCGTGACCGATCGCCTTGAGTTTAAACTCTGCGGTGTAACAGTGTCTCTTGGTAGGAGCCATTTCCGGGTTTTTACATAAACACACAAATGGAAATGGACGCCCTTTCATATATCCCGGCATGCACCGCACACTTCCGCAGTTGCGACACCTGTTGTAGCTCAATATTAATCCACATATAAGGCGCTCTGGGTTAAAAGGCGCATTGTGGACTTTAGAGAAAATTTAAGGTTTTTAGGTGCGCCTTATAGTGCGGAAAATACGGTACTACTATTTCATTTTTACCACACTGAACCCGTAACCCGGCGAGATCCCTGGTGAATGCACTGCCGACAACACTGGCAAACAGAATGGGCGTGTAGTTTTAGCATCCAAATCAGTTAGCCTTTGGCGTTAGCGAATTTGTCTATGCACTTTATGAGATAAGAATTATTACCTCACCAAAGCCCAACGCTCTCTTTCACAATATGAGCAGAACGGTGAACATCTCACCGCTAATAAAGGATTGAAGTCAATTCAGAACACTTTATTAATCCCCCATTCCCAAATTTTGTGTGTCTGGTAGTGCTCAAAGCAGTCCAAAAGAGAGTTCCAAAGCAGCTGTTAGGTGAGGCAGAGTTGGTTGGAAAGCAGCTTGGTGGAACAGAGGTGTTACTGCTGCTGTCTGCTGAAGTATCTCTGCTGTTGAACGCTAAAATAAGAAACTCAAAACTTCAACAAAATTGTGGAGCTATACACGGACCTGCTGCCATCACAAGTAGCGCTTTTTTTTATCGATAAGTGTGTCAGTATTCAGATCTCCCATGTGCGTATAAATAATTGATAGCAAGATATTTCTTTTTGAGAAGTTTAATGATTCTTTTTCAACAGCATTCGTTCACATTTTAAAATTCCACAACTAATTTAGTCCAATACTAAATCTTTACTTGACTTCTTTCCCCTTTTTTTTCTAGAAAGAGATAATTTTAAGTTTGTTTCTGGGGAAAATTCCCTTCATGTTAATTTCTGTCTTTTTTATTTTTATCTAAAGCAGTTTTATGAGACAACCTGACGACTTACTTTGAAAAATAAGGTCACATATGATCCTCTTATTATCATGTACGTGTCATCGTATATATCATGTACACATCATCGTACGTATTATTATGTATTATTATGTACGTAGATATCACAATCAGGTTAAAAATATGTTGATAATGACTAGTCAAAAGAAGATATGATGAGTGTAACTAAGGCGGACTCTATCTCTGAATGCTTTTGTCGTATGAATTGGGTTATATAAATAAACTGGTCTCAGCCTCACAAGCCTGAGAACGTTGATATGATTTGATGCGGATTAACAGTATGAAAAGGGAATGTAACTGAATTTCTGAAATTCCCGCTCAGATGTGTTTTCTAAAGTTTCATCAATATTTTATTATGAAAAAAATTGTCCAAATTTTATGAGTCTTGATGAATTGGGAAAAAAATCTACATTTGGTTTTGATTTCACACTGTTGAAGAGAAGGTATTGTCTTTTTGTGGTCATAGTTTTGATTGAACAAATGGGGAGAACAAATGGGCCATGTTGGACCAAATGGGCCAATGCCTCTAGCAATGTTTGGAAATTAAAATGTCTACTGGCAAATTCAGTTAAATGACCCGGAATTCAATTCACCCGCACAGATTATTACCTCGTAAATGTTTCTGCCTAAAAGGTGAGGGAGTTTTATATTATTATCTTCGTATTAAGTGTTTCAAAATAACTCACTTGATTCTTTTGCAATTTGCTTACTCCTTCAGCTCTAAGAAATACCTGTGCTAGTTTCTGTCCCAGCAATCTGTCATTGGGATCGGTCTCTCATTCGAGATCTCAGCCACCATGACAGCACTTTGAGCGGTTGTCATGGCTGAAAAAGTGCTGAGCGAGACCAGTCCATTCTGTCCACTGCTCTTGTCAGTCTTTCAGCTTTCACTTCTCTCATCAAACTTTTGTTTGATTGATGCAAGTTTGTTAAAACTCGTTTTTAAAAATAAATGTGAATGAGGAACACGTTCAAGAAAAAAAAATTTAGGCATCTCTAAAGAAGCTCATTATTTAAACCGTCCCACATGAAGACTTATGATAGACTGGATCCTGATGCTCCAGGAAGCTAAATCCTTTATCATGTAGTTATTGTATCTCACAAGGTCTGCTGAGCATGAGTTGCATATTTTAATTTGGCATAGTTTTACGTCGGATGCCCTTCCCGACACAATCTCTGTGATTTTCTGGGCCTCTCTGCCCATTGCACAATCATTTGGATGGCTAGTGTTTACATGTTTCACTGAGGGGTACAACATCTAAATGTGCAATGAAAATAAATACATAATAAATAAAGGATTAAAAGAAAAAAAGTAAAAAAGTAAATAAATATAACCTAAAGTAAGTATGTAACAGTAATGGCTGGAACATGCTACAAAACTTTTAAAATTCAAAAAATGCCATTCTGAGCTGGTCGTCTGGTTAAGCAAAACAACCATAGCTATTGCAAAATTACTACTAAAAAAGTAAAAACGATGACAAAACTGCTAACAATTTTATATAACTCTTCTAAGTTTTTAAAGAATAATAAAAAATAAATAACTAGAGTTTCATGCGCCAATTGCCTGATTAACCAAATTCATAACCTTAGCTAATAAAACGAAAAACAAAACAATAAAATACTTCACAAAACTATACGTAGCGATTAAGAAACTCTTCGACTGTACAAAAGATGTTCTGAACAGTTAAAAACTACTAGATAACAACTAAATTTGGGTTGCGAAAGAAGAGCTCCAGAAAGTACTACCTGTTCAGCTGGTGCATTTTTCAAAAAAAAGAGAAAAAAGGTCTGCTGAGCATGCACATTGTTATTGTGTTCATTCTGCCATGATGTTTGCTAACATTTAATTTTCAGACCAACGTTTGGCCAGATCTGAACGCACAGAGTTTTACATTAGCTGAAATAGGTGGAGCCATACCACCTTACTTCTTTGAGCTACAGGGCAAGTTGGAACTTGGGCAGACACAGTAGTCATGGAGATATATTTCATTGAGCAGACATGGTTCCAAGTCTAAAAGGGTTTTTGTTGGCCTAAAGGTGTAATATTCATTTGTTTGTTTGATTGATGTTTTTCTTTTTTAGGCAACATAACTTTATTTGAACTGTTTAAGCGATATCGATATACAAACAAGGTTTCATCAAACTGTTTGGAGCCAAAGAAGAGAGACCGTAATTTGTACCAGTGCTTTTCATCAAACAAAAACAATTTATGTGTAGTTTCCAGGCTCAGTTGAGGATTGGACTTACAGGTTACCTCTACACTGTAACTGATTGGTGGCTTTCTGAGACAGGATGGAGCCAAGAGGGGAGTGAGGAGGAAATGGATTTAAAAGTTTTCAATTTTCAATGTTGACCAGTTTATTGAGTCGATCATTATAGCAGAATGGATCAGGATCGCATAGCCTAGGTGCTGCCTCTGGTCATGCCAAGGGATCTCTGGCCGGTACCACGGTTGTAGTTCTGATGTCTACCCTGGTATTGGGATATTGTGGAGGAATGAACTTGTTGAGGGGTACCAACTTAGCTTCGCTGCGGTTTAGCTGAAGAAAGTTGATGTTCATCCATGCCTTTATCCCCTTAAGACATCAGTGAGTTGTGACAGAGCTGCAGTAGAGTCTTGAGTGGTCTTAATGTGGAACTGCGTGTCACTTGCAATAGCAATGGCAAGACAGCTAATACTTACCGATGACAAGTTCAAGGGGAAGTGTGTAGGAGATGAAGAGGATGGGGCTGAGAACTGAACCCTGGGCAGCGGTCTGGACTTACATCCTCCCAGCAGGATGTATTCAGTAGTGCCAGAGAGATATGACCTGAACCACTGCAACAAATCTGATGACAGTCCTACAAAGTTGTGGAAACAATGCAGAAGAATGGTGTGGCTCACTCTGTCAAAGGCTGCTGTTAGGTGCAGGAAAACAAGCAGAGATGATGATCCTGCATCTACTGCCATTGGTAGATCATCCGTTACCCTGAGCAGAACCGTTTCTATTCTGTGGACTGAACGAAAGACTGACTAGAATTTTTCAAAGTGGTTGTTTCTTCTCAGATGGTTCTGCAGTAGTAAGACAACCATCATCTCAAAGACCTTTGACAGAAAATAAAGGTTGGAAATAGGCCTGTAACTGGCAAGTACCACTGGGTTCAATGAGGGTTTCTTTAGAATAAGACCGATGACAGCAGTTTTTAGAGAAGGTGGAATGTAGCCAGTTTGTGTTAAGAGATTCACAAGCTGAGTGATGATTAGGCTCTTGATAGAATGACTGACTTGGTGAGAGCTGATGGGAGAGGATCCAATATAAAAGTAAATGCATTCATTCCTCGCTGTGTTTCTCTGCACAGTGTTCATCGCAGATGGTAACGCACTCTGCTGGATGGGGTCTACAGGTTCTGTTGTAGGTCAAGCGTCTGGTGTGTGAGCGCTCTGGTACATGGGAGGTGATGTCGGAGAAACAGTGGGAACTTGTGTGGGCTCAGGTTGGACAGGAACGGATCTGGGCTGCGTTAGCCGGGACTCAGGATGAACTAGAGGACAGACCATCTGAGGTACTTTTGTGTTCAATTCAATTTTATTTGTATAGCCCAAAGCAGTTGTCTCAACGGGCTTCCCAACGTAGATAATTAAAAAAAAATAAAAAATAAAAACATGTATACTCTATAAGCAATCCTGTCCTTTAGACCCTATTTTTCGGTGAGGAAAAAGAAAAAAAAAAAAAAAAACAGCCATGGGGAAAATAATGTGCTGAGAAGCTTTTATGGGCTAGGCTGACACGATAGCACAATAAATTAAAATTGACTTAGCAAAACCTTACACGTGTCTGTCTACAGTTCTGCTTTGGTTCAGAATTAGCTTCAGCTACATCCACACAAGTGTGCTTTATTATGCAAGGGATCTGTAGTGTTTTACTGATTGTGTGTATTGTTCAGAAAACACGTTCCCTGTTTTGAAAATTGTGCTTAAACAATCCAACCAAACTGCAACAAGTATTAAAAACAAAATATTTGATTATTGACTTCATTTTAAGGGTTAAACGCTACATGCTAACATTTACATTGTTTTTGTGCATTATTGTTGATTTGTTTTCATATTTCATTCATTTGAAATAAAAGACCCAAAAATGTTATAGTACAAAAAAACCCAAACTTTTAATTTTTAATTGTATGCATCATTAGGTTTCAAAATGTTTGAGCATGTCCATGTCCTTGTTTCCAATCAACCATAGCCGTGTGAAAAGAGGCGTTAATGCCTTTTCAGCTTAAACAGCTTAATTTCCACCCACTTCAATAATGATTTCAATACAGTAAATGGTGCTCTGGCACAGTTCAGTCTATTCTGAAGTCGCCACAAAATGAGGCATGTTTTCCTCAGCAAAACCTATGCTAATGGCGATTGATTTTTAAAAAAAAATATTATTTTGCTTTCCATCTGTATGTATGAGTTCATTATGTGGTAAGATTTGGATATGATGACCTCATACTTGTATTAGCTGATTTTACAATACTTTTAAAAACACAGGAACAAATGTATATGTTGGCAAAAACATCTGGTTAAATGTGATTCCTAATTTAGATGTAGAAAGAAAAATACAGAGTTTTTTTTTTTTTTACAAGAATGCGTGTTGTTTGGATATTTTCTTAAACTTCTGTTTGTTTTCTTTATATTTTTTTTCTTGGTGATTTCTAAGAATTTTGTCAATGCCTCATTTAGAAGCCCCCGATTACTTTTTCAACAATCAAATAATCTGTAGCATGAGATGCTAAGTGGTGAGACGGTTTAAACTGAAGAAAAGCTGAGACGTGTAAAATAAATCATACAAAAAAGAAACTCTATCCTGGTATTATGTCTACAAAGAAAGGACGGAGGCTGGCATAAAGGAGTAGGGGGCCTGCTATGACGCAGGAAAGGAAGAATAAAATTATACTCTATTTTTAGCAACACAGTGACCTACAGTATGCTTTCCTTGCAGAATACTCCTTTCTACCCTCTCTGCTTGCTTACATAAAGTAAAATTATGACACACAGCTTGTGTTTTATTGAGATTAATTACCATCTTTTATTGCTGCACATAAAATGTTCCTCCTAGTACTGCGAGTGGTCACGATCGGATATTTGTTTGATTTAAAAACAAAAAAAAACAACAAAAAAAAACAGATTGTGGTTGTGAAAAAACAAACGCCAACCTTCCATTAACTTTCTCCTGCATGAATTAGATTACTTGCTAAATCCTCTTGAGAATGTGGTTAGACTTGCTAGTTTGGTTTTTAAAATATATGTATTTTTCCGTCTTCCTACTGTAGCAAACAAAAACTCTTCCTGATCCACTTTTTTATGGAGGTTTTTGTGCTTCATCTTAATGGAGTGCTGGTGTTGGAGTGCATGACCCCTTGTTGTGTCATCTATGGTAAGTGGGTCTCCAGAGGAGGAACCAGGCAATACATGGCTCCTTCGCCCAGACACCAGTCTGCAGAGCTTCTTTTTGGAGCCAAGTATGGAGATCTGGCAAAGGCTAGCTGCTGCTGGCTAGAATTACAGTTACTACAAACATACCTTATTTAATATACGTAGATAAAATAATCACTCTGCCATCATTCTACTGATTCCAGGTGCCCTCTGGTGTTCTAAAATGGGTATTTTATTGTTGTTGTTTTTTTAAATGATATTTTAATTTGTATACCTAAAGAACAATTGGATTTTGCTTTCAAAATGGCTTCCTACACACTTCCCCTACGTGCTCGCCCCCCCTTCCCCCCGCCCCCCCCATGTACTTATTAGATGTTTGTGAGTTGTCTAATTGTTTTTTTGGATGTTAACTGTGTAACCATCGTGAATATAATGATAACATACTGCATATAATAGTAAGAAATACTGAGACGAATCCCATTGTGTGGATTATGTTTTCATTTTCTCTAAATGAAAAACCTTTTGGCTGTTGCCGAAAAGTCGGATGAGGCTGCGGCCAATGATGCCAGTTTGGGAACCAAGGTAACCATGTTTTTAATTTCTGGTAGCGCTAGGAGAGCTGCCTGAAAGTTTGTCAAGTTCTGGTCTCCTGATGCTGCTATGATGGTGTCCCTCCCCGTCTGGGTCCCCCACGTCTGGTTAATCAGCTCCATATGTTTCTCCTTCTATGGGCTTTCTCCTGTATGGTCCTGCCAAGCCTGCTTGAGTATACATCCTACCCTAGTTGGCTTCCAGGCTACACATGCTTTCTCCTATTCCCAAACCTTTGATTAACAGCAATAAACTGAATTATCTTCTGGGCCCTACATGTCCACCTTCACCACCACATGACAGATTTGAACTATGAAGGTGCCTGAGCTATGCCTCCCCAAAAATTGTCCCTTTTCTTCCACTCAAAGAACAGACGATTTTCTGCCATATCACACTAATAACGTAAAAAACTAATAGCAACTCTGAATAGCACCAAAAGATGAAAACAATACTGCTTTGTCGATAGTTTAATACTGATACATGCCTGTTCTATGCCTCCAAAATGGCCGACTTCCTGGTTAGTGACGTCGTGTGAAAGCAATCTGTTGGTTGGTTGAGCCCAATTATAGGGAAAGCTTCTAATGGCTGTTCCACATTTTTAAGCAGATCAATATTTCCATCAACCTGAGAAAAAGAAAGATCACTAACACATTAACGCAGGACATAAGTGGATAAAAAAATTACACTTTTCACAGAAACCTAAGCATTTAAAGGGATTTGAATCTGATTGACAGCTCACATTATGCGGAGAAAGGATTCTACTACACAACTGAGCCACATTAGGACAGCAGATGAAACACGAAGTGCCACCAACATAAAAATGTAGAATCGTCCAAAGAGGCTTCCAGGTCTGTAAACCTACTACAGAAAATCTCATTTGCATAATATTTTGGAACTCGATATATTTTACATATAATTAAGCAAGCCCAGATGATTAACACCTCAACACCAGGTCATTTTCTTGTATTGTTTATACCTTAAAAAGAAAAGACAAATCAATTAAACTGTTTTAATGACACAATTTATTATAACAAATTAACAAGGTCATTGTAAATTGAATCACAAAAACAAAACAAAAAAACAGAATTAATCATCTAACGTCTTAAACTGAGAACACATTTTATTGCTTTGCTTTCTTTCTTTATTGACTACTTATCCCACCTCATTGACACCTCTATCGTTATCTGTTCCTCACTTATTTCCTATTTAACCCATTCTGCGTCTCTACTGCCTCTTCGTACTCGGAATATAAAGTCGAATAACAAGACACATAAGAATCGTCTGAATCTGATTCAGACAAGTTTGATGGATCAGATTCCATCACCACTTGTGGCTCGGAAGGTTTGGGGGTTGGAGGGTTGGAGGCTTGGGGGTTTGGAGACTGAACGATCTGTATATCTGTAAAGATAAAGAAAAAGAAGGAAAAGAAAGATATTGACATTCATCCTTCCAAACAGTCATTTTTATAGTTGCACCTAAGCAAATTTCAGCAGTATACAGAAGTTGGATTAGTCTGTACCTGCACCATTGTCCACGTCGTGCACAGATCCTTCAGATGGATCCATACCAAGTTCTTGGCCCTTAGGGGTACGATGACGTTTTTTAATGTCCTCAGCATTGTCTGATGCTAAAGTCAAATTTCTAGAAAGATAAAATAGAGGAGGCAGTTAAGATTGTATCTTCAAAATACCATGACAGACATGTAGAACACAGGACAGCCCACCCTGTCTCTAAATCAAATAAAATCAAATTTTATTTATAAATCACTTTTCCAACACAAAGTCACACAAAATGCTGAACAGAACAAATATAATCTTAAACAACATTAACATCCAAATCATAAAAAAAAAACAGTAAGTAAAAAAAAAAACAAGCTTCCATCAAAAATCACACACACAAAACACTGCACACATGCATCGACGTCCCCCCATACGCCCATCCTTCCCTCGATCCACACCAGGAGTCAGCCTGCTCATGACTGCAGCAGCCAAAACTCCAGGGTACACCCAGATCTAGGAGATACAAGCACCCACAACTATCTTAGGCAAAAATCAAATAAAAGCCAAGTTAAAAAGGTGGGGTTTAGACTCTTCTTAAAAACAATGACAAGATTTCATAATAATAAACAAAAATAAAAATGCTTTAATCCATTTTCTCTCACAAACAACGTGAGAACAACAAAAATTAAAAATCGTAGGTGCTACTGATTCATCACGATCACTACATGAGGTGAAATTGGATCACGGTACACTTGACGATCTCTCACGGCATGCTAGTGTGCCAACTGGTTGAAAAACGCTGATTTTCACTTTTTATTCTAATTTAATCTTATTGGTTTTAAAGAAAGTATAACCGTATTTACAGTCAAACACATGGTCATTTTTTATGTACAAGACAGAATGGTGATTCATTTCAAATTTATTGATTGCGTTGATGCTAATAGAAAAGCTAGTTCAAAAGTTATTTATGCTGCGAGACTTACTTAGTTTCATGACTAACTACATTTTATGTTTGTTTGTTTATCCATTGCCAAAAAAACTTACTATACGCGTTTTTAATAATGGATGAGGAAGTTTTCCAAGGCCTCTTGCTTCAACCAAAAGTAGCCATTTAAAGTATAAGTGCTAACCTTTTTTCATCCTCGGAGCCGGAACAATGGTCTTTATCATCTCCGGACATGTTTGTACAAGTTTTTGTCTTTTTTAAAAAACAATTAAATCAAACAGAGATGAACGATCAGAATTCTAGGAAATTATTCTATTTTTATAATAGCTCTCAAATATGGATGAATTTGAAAAATGCAACAGCTCTCTGATTGGTCGTTTGACTCACATGAGGCCAAGATCGGGCGGGGTGGCGCAAAAGATGAAACAGCTCTCTGATTGGTCGTTTGGCTCACATGTCCGGAAACATCGTTTTTTACAATAATATATTTAAATTCAGGATTTAATTGATCTATTTTCCGAAATTTAAATTTATTCTACGATATTGTACAATACTTGAATGAATTTATTTCATTGTGTCAAAAGTTTATAAGTCTTTAAAAACTTACACACAATAAAACGTTTTCAAAGCATTATAATCAACGTTTAGTGTTTATATTCTTCTGCCCTCAGCTAAGTGTTTGTAAACCATGCTTATGCAGCGAGCTAAACCCCAAATTACACAATAAGCATTGTGGTTCTTTTCCATTTTAACTACCGTCTTGCGTCTTCTGTTATTATTATTACCGTAATTTCACGACCATGAGACGCACGTAAAAGTCTCAAATTTTCTTCAAAATTAGTTGTGCGCCCTATTGTGTAGTGCGACCTGTGTGTTATTTGATTTGCGGATGTAGTAAGAACATGAGGTCTTTATAAGCAGTGGTGGATAAAGTACTCACTTTTTGTACTTAAGTAAAAGTAAAAATAATTAGGCAAAAAAAAAATAGTAAAGTAAAAGTACCAATAAAAAAATCTACTTAAAGAAAAAGTACAAAAGTAATTGGTGTAAATTTTACTTTTTAAGTGAAAAGTAAATATATTTGACCATAATTAAAATGTTATTTTTTGTGCTGTAGGGTCACAGATAAATACTCTGCAGGGGCGTTACCTCCCTCTTTTGGTCCACGAAAAAAAAAAAAAAAAAAGAAGAAAGGAAAGGGGACAAGCCCAGCTATCCCCTTGCAGGGCCAGCAAGTCCGGAAACATGTCCGGAAACATCGTTTTTTACCATAATATATTTAAATTCAGGATTTAATGGATCTATTTTCCGAAATTTTTATTTACTCTATGATATTCTATGATACTTGAATGAATTTATTTTATTGTGCCAAACGTTTATCAGTCATTAAAAACTTGTACACAATAAAACATTTTCAAAGCATTATAATTAATTTTTAGTGTTAATATTCTTCCACCCTTAGCTAAGTGTTTGTAAACCATGCTCATGCAGCGAGCTAAACACAAAAGGACACAAGAAGCATTGTGGTTCTTTTCCATTTTAACTTCCTTCTTCATCATCATCATAAACTTTACTGGAGACTCAGATACAGAAAGACACAACTAACAACAACAAAACAGCAAAAAAACAAAATAAAAAAATAAATATATTTATATAACATATTTTAAATACAGAATTCAGTACAAGGTCTGCCTCCTCACCCATCAGTGCATACACGGCACTGCACCTGTTTATCTCCAAGAACTCCTAACCCTCCACACCACTGTCCGAGACCTGCGCTTCTCCTCCTCCTCCTACTGCCTCCATCAACCAAGGACCAAACTCTCCACTATGGGGGACAGGGCCTTCCAGGCAACTGCTCCACGGCTCTGGAACAATCTTCCCGAGAGCTTGAGGGCTCCACAGAGCGTTGAGGTTTTTAAGAAAAGACTGAAGACATTTTTATTTCTAAAGGCTTTTCAACAAAGTTTTTAGTGTTTTTTTTTTTTTGTGTTGTGGTTTTATTTAATTTAGCTGTTTGTTGTTCCTTTTGGTCATTGTAGCACTTTGAGATCTCCACTGGAGATAGAAAGTGCGTTACAAATAAAATTTTTATTATTATATTATTATTATTATTATATCAAATCAAACAATTGTACCAATGTTTCCACAGTTCAGACTGATACTTTGTGGTACTGAGTTTCACATCAACCAAGCTCCTAATAATAGAGTTATCAGAGTTATTAATACGACTAATAAAAACGTACAGAGTGCGGTCCAAACAGCGCAGAGTTGCCTGGAAAGTCCTAACTCCTGCTGAGACAAACAGGCGACTTGTACCTTCCCATCTTGGTCTTTTTATTTAAATCCTCAGACAGTCCTTGTATGCCACATTGAGTTTTCTTATGCTGCCTCTCTTGTAGTTCCACTATAGGTGTGCTGTGTATAAAGACATGCAGTGGGCTTTAAAAACTGTCTTTTTCACTTGTTCTGTACAAGCACCAAACCTGCGTGTGAGCATGTTTGCTTGTGCATACATCATATGACGTTGTCTGTAAATGTCCTCATCATCTGACATGTTTAACATGTTTAATGTTAAACATGACATGTCAGATGATGAGGACATGTCATCACAGATATAATGTCCCAAATATTTATATTTGTGACAAACAGACACGCTGCATCGGTCCGTCGTGGTAAAGAGAGAGCTGAGCCGAAAAGCAAAGCTCTCGATTTACAAGTCGATCTACGTTCCAATCCTCACCTATGGTCACCAGCTATGGGTGGTGACCGAAAGAATGAGATCGCGGGTACAAGCGGCCGAAATGAGCTTCCTCCGCAGGGTGGCTGGGCTCTCACTCAGAGATCGGGTGAGGAGCTCTGCCATCCGGGAGGAGCTCGGTGTCGAGCGCTCCTCCTCCAGGTTGAGAGGAGCCAGATGGGGTGGTTCGGGCATCTTGTCAAAATGCCCCCCGAGCGCCTTGCGGGCGAGGTGTTTCGGGCACATCCCACCGGGAGGAGACCAAGGGGCAGACCCCAGACCTGCTGGAGAGACTATGTCTCACAGCTGGCAGGGGAACGACTTGGGATCCTTCCAGGTGAGCTGGAGGATGCAGCTGGGGAGAGAGAGGCCTGGGCTGCCCGCTTGAGGCTGTTGCCCCTGCGACCCGACCCTGGAAAAAGCGGAAGATGATGGAACGGAACAAACAGACAGATAATTTTCACATAATGTAAACTGAGGAAACCTCACACTTTTATCATCCTTAGTTCTACAGACCATTTTGACACTTTTATTTGTGTTATACTTTATGTCAAATTCCAACCCATGAGTAGAGCAGGCATCTTGTATCATTTGTTATTATGATTATTATTGTTGTGAAACTGAAAACGAAACAGAAAATATAATGCATCTCAGAACAACTGCAAAACAAGTCGCCTGACAAAGCCTAAACGGCCAGTCAGCAGTAAGCTTTACACAGAAACGTTTACTAAAAAGAACCACATCTACATTAAAATAAAACAATATACTGTATATCACACCAGGTGGCGGCACAGCGGTGCAGTGGGTAGCACAGTGGCCTCACAGCAAGAAGGTAATGGTTTCGATATTGGCAAGCTTGCCAATATCATCAGCAATGTGCGTGTCATACATGCTAGTCAGCTACTAGAGCAGGGGTGGGCAAATCCGGTCCTCGAGGGCCGGTGTCCTGAAGGTTTTCCTTGTGTTCCTGGTTCAATACAGCTGATGCACAAAAAGTGAAATCAACAGCCAATAAAATTTGGCACAGTGACTCAATTAACAGAATCAGGTGTGAAGGTGTAAGAACATATGGAAAACCTTCAGGACACTGGCCCTCGAGGACCGGATTTGGACACCCCTGTACTAGAGGATGAGCGGTGACTGCAGACAGCCAACGCTACCCGCTGGAACTCTCAGTTGACTACGATCCGCTCCATACTGCGCATCCCAGAAGCCAAACTGCAGGAGGTTGACTGTACCTAGCGCAACATTATAGATGAGCTCTATGAAATCTCGACCCCCTTCGAGAGAGCCACTGACTTACTCCAAGACCAGAACCCTGTCATTACCAGTCTGGTGGTCCCTTGTGTTCGTGGAACGATGGCAAAGCTGCAGAATTTGTTGTCAAATTACAGGTCCAAGCGGATGGCAGCCCTACTGGACTCTTTCCGGGGAGTAATTGCCCCCTATGCTGAAAAGGAGGTGTTCATAATAACTACAGCTTTGGATCCCCACTTCAAACTGAAGTGGGCCCAGGGTCCAGAGCTGGACAGACTGGCATCACTGCTCACCAACAAGTGCACTGCCAGCACCAGGAACAACACAACTGCACCAAAAAAATTTTTCCACCCTAAATTTTTATTGTTTATATATTTATAACGTTAATCAATTTTGTTTTGTTTACCAAAAAATAAGAAATGTAGCCATATGTGCCCCATGAGTTCAAAAAGTTTGATCTCGACTGGTTTAAGATTATGATCTGACCGCCAGGGTCCCCGTTGTTGGCTGCCACCATCTCCTCCTTAACCCGGATTGGTGCGGCGTCAGCAATAACTAGGAAGCTGCATCCGTTCGTTGTGGTAAAGAGAGAGCTGAGCCAAAAAGCAACGCTCTCGATTTACAAGTCGATCTTCGTTCCCACCCTCACCTATGGTCACCAGCTGTGGGTGGTGACCGAAAGAATGAGATCGCAAATACAAGTTGCCAAAATGAGCTTCCTCCACAGGGTGGCTGGGCTCTCACTCAGAGATCGGGTGAGGAGCTCTGCCATCCGGGAGGAGCTCGGTGTCGAGCCGCTCCTCCTCCAGGTCGAGAGGAGCCAGATGGGGTGGTTCGGGCATCTGGTCAGGATGCCCCCCGAGTGCCTCGCTGTGAGGTGTTTCAGGCACGTCCCACTGGGAGGAGACCGAGAGGCAGACCCCGGACCCGCTGGAGAGACTATATCTCACAGCTGGATGGGGAACGACTCGAGATCCTTCTGGGTGAGCTGGAGGATGCAGCCGGGGTGAGAGAGGCCTGGGCTTCCTGTCTGAGGTTGTTGCCCCCGCGGCCTTGGCCCCAGATAAGCGGAAGATGACGGAACGGAACAAACAGACAGATCATTTTCACGCTCGACTATATTACTGTGGATTTAAAAGTATGCACATTTATTTATGAGAAATTTACAATGTAAATATTACATTCTGAACCAACATAGCTGTTTATTTTTGGTTACCCATTTTGGTTATTTAAGGTTACCCAGCCTTTTGAGTTGATTGGAAAACTGAAAACCAGTTAATGGAAATCAGTTCATCTGAAGTGGCGGTGAAGCCGCGGGTTTAAGCGATCAAGAGGAAACACCTTGAGAAGATCACACATTTTCTTCTTAAAGTTTATTAAAATCAGTTTGAGGTGTCCTCTCTGATCAAGAAGGGAGTTTGTAAACAAAGTAAAAACCGCTGATACAAAATATGATTTTTTGTCCAGAGAAGTATTTTCTTGCATGAATTCTATGGTTTTATTCTGTATGTTTTAAATATGTTGTGTTTTTAGCATGTTTTAATTGTTTGATCTACTTCACCTGCTACTAAGAATCGATGCAGTCCCTGATTGCTTGATAAGAGGCAGCTGGGGTGAGGGGAGGTACAGGGGAGGTAGAGGACACGAGTGAAGAGACACAATGGAGAGCCCTCACAGCGGACTGAAGAGGTGATGGCACGGTGGTGCGTCAACCCTCCCGCCACCATGCTGCGAGGAACGAGGCTCCACCCTAACAAATTATGGATGATCACCCCAGGCCATGAAGGCCAACTCGTTCATCTCAAGGATCTTAAGGATGGCGGCAAACGGGGACGAGGAGGCCGCAAACCAGGACATAGACGTGCTGGTGAGCTGCGTACGGAGACGTGAACTTTCTCTCTTTTAAAAACTACCATTTTTCCATTCCGTCATCTTCCGCTGTTCCGGGGTCGGGTCGCGGGGGCAACAGCCTCAAACGAGCAGCCCAGGCCTCTCTCTCCTAAGCTGCATCCTCCAGCTCACCCGGAAGGATCGTGAGTCGTTCCCCGGCCAGCTGTGAGACATAGTCTCTCCAGCGGGTCTAGGGTCTGCCCCTTGGTCTCCTCCCGGTGGGAGGACATTCCTACCCTCACCTATGGTCACCAGCTGTGGGTGGTGACCGAAATTATGAGATTGCGGGTACAAGCGGCCGAAATGAGCTTCCTCCACAGGGTGGCTGGGCTCTCACTCAGAGATCGGGTGAGGAGCTCTGCCATCCGGGAGGAGCTTGGTGTCGAGCCGCTCCTCCTCCAGGTCGAGAGGAGCCAGATGGGGTGGTTCGGGCATCTGGTCAGGATGCCTAGCGAGCGCCTCGCGGGCGAGGTGTTTCTGGCACATCCCACCGGGAGGAGACCAAGACTACCATTTTAATATATTTTATTAAATTATGTTAAACGTTTTTTTTAGTCTGTGTTTCTGCTTTCCTGGCGCTCCCCGCTTGGTCCTGAACCGGTATTCCGGTTACATCTGTATTTGACATTTTCTCACTAGAAAATAGTAACTCTTAATCAACAATTAACTGCATAAGTTTTCAAACTATTTTGAAAAAGATTGTCATATACCAATCATGCAATGTCTTTTGACATGATTGCAAAAGCCAGAACCACGCAGGGGGCCACCCCAACCCAAGAGGTACAGGCACCCAAAAAAGCCACCAGGCTGAAATGAGGGATCTGCACAACCTAGGCCAGGCAGATTCCCCGGACTGAGCACGCAGAGCTCCTGGGATGGAGAATCCTCACGAGGAATGGAACAATCAAAAATGGATTCACAATGGAACCATAACTAAAACCAGTAAAACAAGTTAGAACTGTTGAAGATCAGTCAGTCATCTTATTATCCGTCTATCCCTTTCGGGGTTGCGGGGGCGTGCCGGAGCCCATCCTGGCTGATTTAAGGCGAAAGGCAGGGTACACCCCGAGCAGGTCGCCAGTCTGTCGCAGGGCCACATACATACAACCATCCACACATACACACACTCATTCCTAGGGGCAATTTGGCACTGGCCAATCAACCTAGCATGCACGTCTTTGGAGGGTGGGAGGAAACCGGAGTACCTGGAGGAAACCCACGCAAACACGGAGAGAACATGCAAACTCCACACAGAAAGGACAGTATTCCAAGCCTCGTCCCCACCCGGGACTCGAATCCACGACCTTCTTGCTGTGAGGCCACTGTGCTACCCACTGCGCCACCGTGCTGCCACTGTTGAAGATATTAATCTAAAAAGTTAATCAGAAGAAAAACAAAATAGTAAAAATAGAGAAGCAAACAAGTATCAATAGTTCTTCTTCTTCTTCTTTCGGCATTTCCTTTCAGGTGTCGCCACAGCAAGTCAGTTTGTTCCATCTAACCCTGTCTCCTGCATCCTCTTAGGTCACACCAACTATCTTCATGACTTCCTTCACTGTATCCATGAACCTCCTCTTTGGTCTTCCTCTAGTCCTCTTTCCTGGTGGTTCCAAACCCAGCATCCTTCTTCATATGTACTCTCTCTTTCCTCTGTACATGTCCAAACCATCTCAGTCTGGTCTCTCTGACTTTATCCCCAAAACCTCTAACATGTGCTGTTCCTCTGATCCTGCCCATCCTGGTCACTCCCAGAGAGATCCTCAGCATCTTCATCTCTGCTACCTCCATCTCTGTTTCCTGTCTTTTCTTCAGTGCCACTGTCTCTAGACCAATCAGCATGGCCGGTCTCACCACGATTTTGTACACTTTCCCTTTCATTTTAGCTGAAACTCTTCAGTCACACATCACACCTGATACTTTTCTCCACCCGTTCCAGTCTGCCTGCACATGCTTCTTCAAACAAGTATCAATAGATACTGTAGATAAAATTTGATTAAATAAAAATCAAGCAAAAGCCAGGTTAACAAGGTGGGTCTTCAGCTTCTTCTTAAATAAATGAACAGGACCTGCAGCCCAGAGGTTCTCTAGCAGGCTGTTCTATAAGTCTATTCTCTATTCTATGCCAGACTGCCTTGGCTGCTTGATGTATCCACATCGCCCGTGGCCGATCCCTGGCTTTCTTATCTTGTGACACCTCCTCATCTCGTTCATTGCTCTCTAATGCCTTTTTGTTAGTTTTTCACACCAATGGTTGGTACAGTATGATTCACGTGTTGTCCGCCTCGCTCTTCTTCCTCCTCCTTCGGACAGAGTTCTGTTTCAGATCCCTGATGGATCCCGTATTTTTTTGTTTTGGGCATCGCCACACTGAAGAGGCCTCTGTGCTTGATCTACCATCCTGTTTCCATCAGGATGAAGCCCATCTACTGATTTATTCAGTTTATATCTGTAGAGTAGAATAAGTGAAAATTTAATTAACAGTCCTAGACACATTGGATGCTCATTCTGGGGGAGGGATCTCGCTTTCATGTGGATCCCCATGAGGTTTCTTCTTTTTTATCCCCCATTGCTAGTTTTTTTTTTTGTTTGTTTTTTTGGAGGTTTCTTTACTAAGGGCAGGAATGTGGTAAAAAATTTTAGATGACTTTTACTGGTGCATTTCTCTATCTACATTTTTTGTCTTTGTTTTTGTACTTTTTTAAATCTAAGATGTAAAACCCGTTGATTTTTTTTTTTTTTTTTTTTTTTTTTTTGTGCTATTGGGCTTTACAAATGAAATTAAAGTGATTTTAACAAGTCTTTGGCAGGCTTTCTAATTCAGCCTGAGGCAGTATTGTAGAGTCACTTCCAACACAATAAATCTGAAGTTGCGACAATAAACTGAAGCAGGACTTTCTGGAAGAATGATGACATCAAAGTTATTTCGCAACTCGAGGAAAACTGAAACCCAAGAAGTTTTGCTAATTTGGTTTCAGTTCTTGAAGATAGTAGTAGGAGGGAGGAGTGAACGCACGCGTTGGATTAACCAGATTGTGTCCTGTGCGTGTGCGCGCATAGCAACAAGAGTTCGTCCTGGGGAGAAACATGGCGAGAAATAGGATGCCGCTGGTTTGCTGCTGCGCTTTTCTACTTTTGATTGCTGTAGTCACTCTTATATGTCTTTTGATTGCCACAAGTGGTGATGGAGGATGCCCTAGTGACAGCTTCAGAAATGCAGCAGTGGCTGCGGATTCACAGGTCTGCTCCAACATCGGCAGGTACGTTCTTCTCATCAAATAAAGTAAAACTTCTCTTTAAAAAATAGAACGCAAGAAGAGCCTATCCAAACATTCAAGTGCGACCCAGTAAGGACATTATTACAAGGCTTTTTTTTTTTTTTGTTTAATTCAAATTTGGTTTAATTCCAAGTTTAAAAAAAGTTGCCTCTGGACTGGTTATTAATTCATTAGGAAATCATTGTCACCCCACTTTTTGGTTGTCCCTCAGCTCTAATGATTTGGTTGGGGTGTAAATGACCTCAAACAAGGTCCCCTTCATGTCATGGTTGTCATAGTAATGTAGTTATATTTTAACTTTCAAATTGCCGTTTGTGGCCAAAGAATTGAGTTTGAAGAAACTTATCTATTCAACCGAAGACGCTACAGTGTGTAAAGTGTGTTTTCTCTTCTGGCAGACATAATGAAACCTCCCAGACACTAACAGAGGTGAGGTAAAGTTGAACTAAGCAACAAGATAAGCAGTTTAAGAGATTTAATCAGCTCTGGTTGAACAATGAGAGATTACAGACGCACAACTTGCATCTCACTACATAAAGTCATCTCTAGATTATATTAAGAAATATAACTGGTGAAAAGATCTAGAATAGATTTCACTTGTAATTAATCAAAGTGTAAGTAGTGTGTGTGTAGATCTGTCTTTAGTTGGCACAGGTTTTGTGAGTGTTTTTTTCTTTCCTCTGTAAATTCTTTTTAAAGGTTCATTTCCGAGTTCAACCTTGGAACAATGAAACATGTCTCTTTGACATCCCTTCATTCTCAAAGAGGCAGAGAACATTAGACATTCTGATTGTCAACATAATTCTCATTCTTTGAAAACAGAATAAACAAACAAAAAAACTTGTTTGAAAAACTTTTTGATGTTGTCAATGGCTAAAAAAAATAATTGAACTAAAATAAATTTGGATAAAAGTATCACTTGTCATCTCTATCTCATTTCAGTTCATCTACAGATTGTCTTAAAAAACTTCGGTATATTTAGTCATTTTTTTTGTTTTCCGACTTTGATTTATTTGTTGCTCTTGTGTTTTTTTTTTTTTTTGTTGTTGTTTTTTAACCACACAAATCATTGAGCTGTCCTGGATGTAAAGCCACACAAACATTCCCAAAGCTGCTTTTACTTGTCGCTCAGTGAACGCAAGTCATCTTGTGCCAGATTCTTAGAGAAAAGATCCATTCAACGTCCAAGGTTCTGTCTGTCTGCTAGGTAGAATGAATTTAGATGATCTGAATTAAAAAGAAAACGCAATCATTCATGTGGTAATTTATCTCGTGACGTAAATTGAATCAAAAGTGAAAAGAAACAGAAACACAGAACATGGTCAGCAGCTTCATGATGTTCCAGAACAGATTGACTTTTAAGTTTCGGACAGTGATTCAAACTCATTTTGTTCTTTACAATCAGGGAACGATCAATATGAATTTGTCATATAGATGTCATGTGAATTCTCAAGGGGAGGCAAACATGTAGAGTTCAGAGAGGTGACGAGTCAATGTGGGGATCAAATAACCATAATTCACATCTGTTTTTTTTTTTTTTTTTTTAAGATCCATTCTCCAACAAGGAGGTTCAGCAGTAGATGGCGCCATTGCAGCTCTTCTCTGTACGTCTATAGTCAACCCTCAAAGCATGGGGATTGGAGGAGGCTCTATTGTAGCAATAAGAAATCAAACAGGTCGGTTTTTGAACACAATTTCTTAACTTTTTAAGATGTTTTTTTTACACTGAAATACAAACTATATTGGCTTGTGAGTAACGCTGACTTCTTGTGTCATATTTAGGGAAAGTTCAAATCTACAACTTCAGAGAGACCGTCCCAAAGTTATTTAAAAGAGATCTCCTAAAAGACTGTCGAACTACATTTGGGCTAAGTAAAGGTGAGTATATGGTTACAGGACAGCCCTGTCTGTCTGTAAATAAAACAATAAGATTTCATACTTCCGTTCCGTCATCTTCCGCTTGTTCCGGGGTCGGGTCACGGGGGCAACAGCCTCAAACGGGAAGCCCAGGCCTCTCTCACCCCGGCTGCATCCTCCAGCTCACCCGGAAGGATCCCAAGTCTTTCCCCGGCCAGCTGTGAGACATAGTCTCTCCAGCGGGTCTGGGGTCTGCCCCTTGGTCTCCTCCCGGTGGGATGTGCCCGAACCACTCCATCTGGCTCCTCTCGACCTGGAGGAGGAGCGGCTCGACACCAAGCTCCTCCCGGATGGCAGAGCTCCTCACCCGATCTTTGAGTGAGAGCCCAGCCACCCTGCGGAGGAAGCTCATTTCGGCCGCTTGTACCCGCGATCTCATTCTTTCGGTCACCAGCCACAGCTGGTGACCATAGGTGAGGGTAGATTTCATACTGATAAACATAAATAAATACTATTTATTTATTAAAGATTTTTACATAAACACCATAAGATCAACCAAAACAATCTTTGGGTGCTACTGGTAGATCCTGAGGTGAAATAGAACACCTGATGATCTCTCATGGTACACTAGTGTGCCGCGGAACACTGGTTGAAAAACGCTCCTCCAGAGCTTCCTGTCTCTGTACTATAACTTTTCTTGGACCACACTTGTTCCTCTGTGCAGCCTTGTTGAGCTTAGCGGCTCATTGGCTCTTTAAGGAACCTTCCGACTGTTGCTAGATGCAGTTGGAGTGACAGATCTTTTAGAGAGTCCAACACAAAAGCTCTTTACTGCAGTCCAATAGCATTCAGGGTAACTCAATTGGTGAATTAAAAGTCTTTTATACCACCAGGCTGTCTTCTAACAGAGGAACTCTGACTGGGGTAAAGCCTGACTAAATCTAAAAGTCATTTTATAAGAAATCAGTAAAGAAAAAAAATCTACTCTATCATAAAACTTCATGTTCCGTCACATTAGAGAACTCGTACATCAGCTCACATCTCTTTTGTAACTGCATGTTTCCTTTTTGTATGTTGCAGGCAGTCAGTGGATCGGAGTTCCTGGAGAAGTGCGAGGCTATGAGACTATTCACAAACAGTATGGCCGACTGCCATGGGCCAAGCTTTTTGAACCAACAATAAAACTAGCCAGGGATGGTATCCCCATGCCATCTTACTTAGCGACACTACTGAGCACCGACTTATTGAAGAACTATCTGGAGAACTCGTCCCTATGGTAACGCTTTGTAACCTCTGTTTTATTACAGGTCATATTTTAGTTTAATGAGTTAATTATTCCAGTTTATGTTAAAATAAAATCAATTGAAGACACGCATATTTCCGTAAAAAGTTTCCAGTGCTACCTATTTGTTATCCAGTGACTAAAAAAATACAATTAATGGTTTATTTAAGTTTATGTTATACTTGTTTTTTAACACCTGTGAAATACTGACAACAATGACGGAGAAAGTATACAAAAAATTACAAAAACTCTAAACTTAAAGCCTCTGAAAGTCCAGAATTAGGATGAAAAACAAATTCATGTTACACATGCTAAGAATTAAAAAGTTGTTTTTTTTTTTAGATTTTTGTCATTATCGTACTAAATACTAAATATTACTACTCAATTTATTTTCAGCCGAACATACAAACGTCTTCTCAAATTCATTTTTGCTCACCTAGATTTTGCCCGAGTGGCGCCATAACGTTTACTAGACAACAGAAACCACACTACTGTTAGGCGCGGGAAAATGTTGCAACGTATTTAATTATTCCAGTTTATGTTAAAATAAAATCAATTGAAGACACGCATGTTTCCGTAAAAAGTCACAAACATTTCCGGTGGCACGTATTTGTTATCCTGTGACTAAAGAAATACAAATAATGTTTATTTAAGTTTATGTTATAGTTGTTTTTTTAACACCTGTGGAATGCTGACAACAAATGACGGAGAAAGTATGCCATGCAGCAAAACGTTTACTATGAAAGAAGACTGTAGCGCTGTTATCTTGATTTTTTGGTTCCTGTGATGGTTTCAGAGTTAAAGAGATTAACCTCAAATACCAGCCTAACTTGACATGTCAGTTAAGTTACAAAAACTCTAAACTTAAAGGCCGAGCGGCGCCACAACGTTTACTAGACAACAGTAACCACACTACTGTCAGGCGCGGGAAAATGTTACAACGTATCTAATTATTCCAGTTTATGTTAAAATAAAATCAATCATGTTACACTTGTTTTTTAACACCTGTGGAATACTGACAACAATGACAGAGAAAGTATGCCATGCAGCAAAAAGTTTACTATGAAAGAAGACTGCAGCGCTGTTATCTTGATTTTTTTGGTTCCTGTGATGGTTTCAGAGTTAAAGAGATTAACCTCAAAAACCAGCCTAACATGACACGTCAGTAAAGTTACAAAAACTCCAAACTTAAAGGCTCTGAAAGTCCAGAATTAGGATGAAAAAACATGTTAATGTTACACATGCTAAGAAATAAAAAAAAAGTTGGTGTTTTTTGACGTTTTTATCATCATCGTACCAAATACTAAATATTACTACTCAATATATTTTCAGCCGAACAGACAAACGTCTTCTCAAATTCATTTTTGCTCACCAAGATTTTGCCCGAGTGGCGCCACAACGTTTACTAGACAAGAGTAACCACACTACTGTCAGGCGCGGGAAAATGTTACAACGTATTTTATTATTCCAGTTTATGTTAAAATAAAATCAATTGAAGACACTTATGTCTTCATAAAAAAGTTACAAACATTTCCAGTCGTACGTATTTGTTATCCTGTGACTAAAAAAAACACAATTAATGTTTATTTAAGTTTATGTTATAGTTGTTTTTTTAACACCTGTGGAATACTGACAACAATGACGGAGATAGTATGCCATGCAGCAAAAAGTTTACTATGAAAGAAGACTGTAGCGCTGTTATCTTGATTTTTTGGTTCCTGTGATGGTTTCAGAGTTAAAGAGATTAACCTCAAATACCAGCCTAACATAACACGTCAGTAAAGTTACAAAAACTCTATACTTAAAGGCTCTGAAAGTCCAGAATTAGGATGAAAAATAAATTCATGTTACACATGCTAAGAAATAAAAAGTTGGTGTTTTTTTTTTTTACATCTTTGTTATTATCGTATTAAATAGTAAATATTACTACTCAATATATTTTCAGCCGAACAGACAAACGTCTTCTCAAATTCATTTTTGCTCACCTAGATATTGCCCGAGTAGCGCCACTACGTTTACTAGACAACAGTAACCACACTACTTTCAGGCGCGGGAAAATGTTACAACGTATTTAGTCATACCAGTTTATGTTAAAATAAAATCCATTGAAGACACGCATGTCTTCATAAAAAAGTTACAAACATTTCCAATCATACGTATCTGTTATCCCGTGACTAAAAAAAATACAATAAATGGTTTTATTTAAACTTTAAACTTAAAGGCCTTGAAAGTCCAGAATTAGGATGAAAAAACACGTTAATGTTACACATGTTACACAGGAAATAAAAAAGTTGGTGTTTTTTGACGTTTTTATCATCATCGTACTAAATACTAAATATTACTACTCACAACGTATTTTCATCCCAAAACTACTTAATCAAACATAAACACACAATCAACATAAATAAGAACTAAAATGAATATATACGTGGATCTCCATGAATTTTTTTTTTTCTTTTTCACTTTGCCATCGTTTTTTGGGGGGCACGGGGCAGAATTGTTTTCTCACTGAGAAGAAAGATTTAAGGACAAGTATGTCCTGGTTCTGTTTTATTTAGTTTAACACGGTGTGTGTTTATCCTGAGCCTGTTTTGTGTGGTTTGTTTGTTCAACACGTTGTTGACAGCTATGATGTAATATTAGGCTATGTAAATTGAATTAAACTAAATAAGAACTAGGGAAATACCCGTCCTGGGAAAGTGCAAACAAATCTAGTTGTGAGTCACGTATGTCCTTAAACTATAAAATACTAAAGCGTTTTAAAGTGTAAGGTTTTCATTCTGGAACCTTATTACATATTGTTCATTTTTGTAACTTTTTACCTTGTTTTATTTTTAACAGTAGGACAACCACAATTAAAGCTACTAGAACTCCCACAGCCGTCAATTTGACGATCATCGCTACGGCATAGGGCTATACGTCATACACTGAAGTGCCTCAGTGGCCAACAAACATCTTCTTAAATCCATTTTTGCTCACCTAGATTTCGCCCGAGTGGCGTCACAATAGTTACAAGGCAAACGTAACCGCGCTACGGTCAGGCCGGGGAAAAGTTACAATGTGTTTAATAGAGGCGTCAAAATGACGGGTGGGGGAGTTAGAGGAAGAATTACTCAGAACTCATTTTTAGTGTTTTATTTCAGTTAAATCGCTGGATCGAATTGCAGCCGAGTGTGAAGCGGCCGGGATGGGAATTAGCGCCTCCAAGTCCGAAACCATGGTCCTCGCCCGGAAAAAGGGTGGATTGCCCTTTGTGGGTCAGGGACAGTGTCCTACCCCAAGTGGAGGCATTTAAGTATCTCGGGGTCTTGTTCACGAGTGGGGGAAGGATGGAGCGGGAGATCGACAGGCGGATCGGTGCGGCATCAGCAATAACAAGCTGAGCCGAAAAGCAAAGCTCTCGATTTACAAGTCGATGTACGTTCCTACCCTCAGCTATGGTCACCAGCTGTGGGTGGTGACCGAAAGAATGAGATCATGGATACAAGCAGCCGAAATGAGCTTCCGCCGCATGGTGGCTGGGCTCTCACTCAGAGATCGGGTGAGGACCTCTGCCATCCGGGAGGAACTCGGTGTTGAGAGGAGCCAGATGGGGTGGTTCGGGCATCTGGTCAGGATGCCCCCCGAGCGCCTTGCAGGCGAGGTGTTTCGGGCACGTCCCACCGGGAGGAGACCAAGGGCAGACCCCGGACCTGCTGGAGAGGCTATGTCTCACAGCTGGCCGGGGAACGACTTGGGATCTTTCCGGGTGAGCTGGAGGATGCAGCCGGGGTGAGAGAGGCCTGGACTGCCCGTTTGAGGCTGTTGCCCCCGCGACCCGACCGCGGAACAAGCGGAAGATGACGGAACGGAACGGATTTCAGTTAAATTACAATATAGGAAAAATATACAAAAAAAAAAAAAAAAATGTAGAAAAAGTCAAAAGCCCAGGAATATCAAAGATCAACGTAACTACAGAAATTAGACGTCAACTTGATCCTCAGTGCTATGACATAGCGCTATATGTCAAATTGACGGTTTTGGTAATTCTAATGTTAACAAGCCCTGAATGCTAAGGATATCTGGAATCACTCTTAGTTCTCTTGTTTTACAACATATTCTTTAAGTATTCTAAAGATTAAAGTCATACCATTAAAGCTTATTTCAAAAGGACACACCCACACACCGTTTCAAGGCTCCCGGCAGAGAAAACCAATACAAATAAGGTTGCTTCTGGTTTTTAATTTTTTTATGGCGCATATGAAAATGTGTCAACTGCTCAGTGGCAACAAGCCAATTGTATTAAAATGAAAGAGAAAGGAATGTACGAGCAGCACAACAACCTCGGGCTTATGTAAACAGGCTTTCTAAATCATGAGCATCAACAGTTTTTTATCCAGATAATCTGGTGGATAAGTGCCAAGTTCAACCAAGTAAAAGCAAAAACTAGTTCATTGTTAATTATACAGATAAAAAAGTAGCTGTTTAAATTGATGTCATCATTGACTTGTCAGAGGGTGTGATCGTTTAGACCGACGAACTGTCAGTGAAAACCTAAAACTGTTTCACTGAGAAGTGAATTATTGCTTTAAACTGTTGTCGCCCAGAGGCAGGTGAGGCTTGGTTTTACAAGGTGAGGCAACAAGCTGAATGCGTCGCCCTTTATCTGACTTTTTGTTTTTTTTTCCCTTCATCAAGTGAAATCCTCTGTCATAAGAACAAAACTCTTCTGGGCAAAGGTGACACCCTGAAGTTCCCTAAACTAGCAGAAACATTGGAAATCATTGCCAAGCAGGGAGCAGAAGCTTTCTACTCTGGCAAGATAGGACATGACCTAATAGAAGATATAAAAGCTGCAGGTTGGTGAGAGATTCATTTGAGAATGCTGGGGGTGGGGGGTTTTATTGGGCAGAGAAAACACAAAGGCAAAACCAGTTTTCGAGGAGGAAACACAGACGGTTTATTTTTCAACATGTGTGTTTTAGGCGGCCCTTTGACATTGGATGATCTGAAGGATTTCAAAGTTCAAGTAGTCGATGCTCAGACGATTTCACTGGGAGACACTAAGATGCATTTTTCTCCACCACCTGCTGGGGGCACCTTAGTCGCCTTCATTCTCCAAATCATGAAAGGTTTCACTTGAACTTTATTCACTTTATTATTGAACGACATCTGTGTTTAATCACTATTTAAGAGTAAATAAATGACAAAGGTTTATGGACGTGAATAATTAATTAACCTCCTGTCTGCTTCTCAACAGGTTTCTCACCGACACCCGACTCTCTTGTGGGGGATAAGAAGATTCAGTTGTACCATCGCTTCATCGAAGCAGCCAAATTTGCAAATGGACAACGGAGGAACATTCGTGATCCTCTTTTCGAAACTGAGAAGGTTTGCATCCTGAATTAATTAGTTTTTGTTACTGTTGTTATTTAAACATTAATTATGACACATTTGAGCCTAAAGCGCACAAATAATTAAAAAGAATAATGTGAGGAATGCCCCGTGCAGGTCAGGGACACGGTTTTGCTCCAAGCGGAGGAGTTTAAGTATCTTGGGGTCTTGTTCACGAGTGGGGGAAGGATGGAGCGGGAGATCAACAGGCGGATCGGTGCGGCATCAGCAATGACTAGGACGCTGCATCGGTCCGTCGTGGTAAAGAGAGAGCTGAGCCGAAAAGCAAAGCTCTCGATTTACAAGTCAATCTACGTTCCAACCCTCACCTATGGTCACCAGCTGTGGGTGGTGGCCGAAAGAATGAGATCGCGGGTACAAGCGGCTGAAATAAGCTTCCTCCCCAGGGTGGCTGGGCTCTCACTCAGAGATCGGGTGAGGAGCTCTGCCATCCGGGAGGAGCTTGGTGTCGAGCCGCTCCTCCTCCAGGTCGAGAGGAGCCAGATGGGGTGGTTTGGGCATCTGGTCAAGATGCCCCCCGAGCGCCTCGCGGGCGGGGTGTTTTGCGCACGTCCCACCGGGAGGAGACCAAGGGGCAGACCCCGGACCCGCTCGAGAGACTATGTCTCACAGCTGGCCGGGGAACGACTTGGGATCCTTCCAGGTGAGCTAGAGGATGCAGCCGGGGTGAGAGAGACCTGGGCTGCCCGTTTGAGGCTGTTGCCCCTGCGACCCGACCCTGGAACAAGCGGAAGATAACGGAACGGAATAATGTGAGGAACCGCAACAGACTGGCAACCTGTTCAGGGTGTACAATACCTCTTGCTTGTAATCATCTGAGATAGGCTCCAGTATTCCCCGGAACCCCTTCAAGGATAAGCAGTTCAAAAGTCGAATGAATGAAACGTGAGGAAAAAAACCAAAAGTGTTGACAAAGTTAGTTCTTCAAAACACAGTATTTCCTCCAAGATTATGGTGTGTTTTTCAGTTTCCGTTATTCATATTTCTATAAAGTTATTTGGAACACGACCACATAATAAATATTCAAATCAAATTTTAAAATGCGGTCCATATGAAATCAAACATGCCGGCACTAAACTTTTGACTTTTTATCCTCCATGTACATATGCTTCATGTTTTCATAAAAATGTTAATTTATTTGCGTGGCCATACCAGCCTGTCAATGCCTGATCCCGTCAGACCTCTGAAGCTAAGCATGCTGGGTCTGGGCTGTACTTCGATGGGAGTCCGCCGGATCCCCAGGTGCCACGGTGGGACAGCCGTTGAGATTAAATTGCCGTTGTGTCCCCGGGCAAGACACTTCACCCACTTTGCCTAGTCTGAATGGTGTGTGTGCGATTGGTTGGTGATGGTCAGAAGGGCCGATGGCGCAAAATGGCTGCCTCGCTTCTGTCAGTTTGCCCCAGGGCAGCTGTGGCTACAACAGTAGCTTACCATTACCTGATATGGAGTGAATGAATAATGCATGAAGCATCTTTGAGAGTCCTGAAAAACACTATATAAAAACAATGCATTATTCTTCTTCTTCTTCTTTCGGCTTTTCCATTTAGGGGTCGCCACAACAAGTCAGTTTCTTCCATCTAACCCTATCTGCTGTATCCTCTTTGGTCACACCAACTATCTTCATGTCTTCATTCACTGTATCCATGAACCTCCTCTTTGGTCTTCCTCTTTCCTGGTGGTTCCAAACCCAGCATCCTTCTTCCTATGTACTCTCTCTCCTCTGTACGTGCCCAAACCATCTCAGTCTTGCCTCTCTAATTTTATCCCCAAAACCTCTAACATGTGCTGTTCCCCTGATGTACTAATTTCTGATCCTGTCCATCCTGGTCACTCCCAGAGAGATCCTCAGCATCTTCATCTCTGCTACCTTCATCTCTACTTCCTGTCTTTTCTTCAGTGCTACTGTCTCTAGACCAAACAGCATGGCGGGTCTCACCACGGTTTTGTACACTTTTCCTTTCATTCTAGCTGAAACTCTTCTGTCACACATCACACCTGATACTTTCCTCCACCCATTCCAGCCTGCCTGCACACACTTCTTCACCTCTTTTCCACACTCTCCATTGCTCTGGACTGTTGATCCTAAGTACTTCAAATCTTTCACCTTCTTTATCCCTTCTCCCTGTAACCTCACTTTTCCATTTGGATCCCTCTCATTCACACACATGTACTCTGTTTTGCTCTGACTAATCTTCATTCCTCTTCTTTCTAGTGCAAACCTCCACCTCTCCAGCTTTTCCTCCACCTCTTCCCTCCTCTCACTACAGATCACGATGTCATCTGCAAACACAATGCATTTTTGTTATTATTATTTCAATGTGAAGAACTTGTATCTCACTTTTTATTTGACTCTTAATACCTGTTCAAGGACTTTAGATTAAAAATAGCCAACCGGCAAACTCTGGTGCAGTTGCACCAACTCAGAGACTTCTGCCATTTTTTAATGTTATTCCCACATCAAAAACACATCGGATGTGAATTTCTGTTTCATCCCTGTATGTTTGAGCCATTTGCAAGCTTTCTCTGGTTCAGTATTCAGATACAATTTGAAAAGCAGGTTGTTCTTAGCTGTGGATTTCGCCATTCTGCTCACGCTCAGTCATACCTTGACCAGGAAGTTCCATTTTTATGTACATGCTTTGAAATAAGAATTAAAAAGAAGATGCTATTGCTTTGCTGACTTGATACACTTCACACTGTACATGCAACAAGATTTACACTGTGTCGTGCACCCACCGAGGGGCACCAGTAAATTGAGAGAGAGAGGAGGGGGGAATAGGCGATAGCTCAGTGGTAAAACGTTTGCCCTTGGACCGGAAGTTCTCCAGAAATTCAAGGGATCGCATCCCACTGAGCTCATGTCTAGGTGTCCTTGGGGAAGAGAACCCACCATTGGCGCCATCATCGCAGCCTGCTGCGGTGTAATGCAACACAAAAAATTTCCCCTTTGAGGGATGAATAAAGTATATTTCTAATATATAGCATTTAAAATAGAAATAAAACTGAAGAAATGCATCTAATACTTCTTTAGAGGCCAAAATCCCATTTTTGAGTTTCAATGTCTATCTGTGTTGAAAGCACAGCACAGCATAGTACCCCCCCAAAAAAGGGATTTCTTTTCAAATCCTTGTTCTTGCTGAAAGTCCGAGCTGAAGTAGATTTTTAAAGAAATGTGTTTTGAGATGTTCCACAAATTCTCATTTCAGAGCGTCGACCACCTGATAGATCCCACCTTTATCGACCACATCAGAAAACTCATCACCCCAGATGGGAACCATAATAACTCCTACTACAATGTCAAGCCTTCAACGGATGGTATGGGTACGACACACGTGTCGATGTTGGATAAAGATGGACTGGCCGTCTCTGCCACCAGCACCATTAACGAATTGTGAGCGAAAATACTTTTTTTTAGCAGAGTTTTCACAGATCTTTAGTCATTGTAAGAATTGATGCTTTAATAAAACGTCCGACAACTTTTCAATTTAGTCTGTTCTTCTTAGATTCGGAGCAGGGGTGTATTCCCCTCGAACAGGTATCATCCTCAATAATGAGTTAGTTGACTTTTGTAGGAGAGCGGATGTGGTACGGGCAGGTGAGGATACACATTGAAAGATTTTCTCTTAATTTTAAATTGTAATTTTAATTTTGTTTGCTAATGGTACGACGGGCTGTGCCGACTATTGCCGTCCCACAGGTGAACGGCCTCCATCCTCAATGACTCCAGCAATACTGGACAAAAAGTCTGGGGGTGTCCTGGTGATTGGTGGTTCAGGAGGAAGCATGATTACCGCAGCGGTTACCTTGGTAACTCCTTTTAAATGAATGCTTGTAATGAGTGCTTCTTTATGTTTACACGGTTCTGCTTTTCTCCTGCAGTCCATAATAAATCATCTGTGGCTGGGGATGAGCTTGAAAGATTCGATTGGGGCGCCCATCATTTTGTCGACTCAAAAAACCTGGTAAACTTTGAACCAGGCTTTGACCAGGTGATGGGTTTTTTTTTTTCTCTTTACCTGCAATGTTTTTATGTGTCACTAAAGCTCACGTAACCGTTGTCATCTGGTTCAAAAATCACTATTATTATGATAATGGATTGAAATCAAGATTAAAAAAGTAAATCCAGCAACGTATAAATGAATTTAGCGGTAATCCCTTCTGAAGATTAAGTGGTATTAATTTGTGTTTGCTTTCAGGCTGTCAAAGACGGCATTAAAAGTCTCGGACACAAAATGGGGAACTGGCCTTTCTTTTTGAATGTGGTGAATGCCTTGGAAAAGGAGAATGGCTGTATTCAGGCTGTTTCTGATAAGAGGAAGAACGGGATGTCAGATGGTTACTGATAATGAAGAGCACTCCGTTCCACGAGGGAGAAAAAAATCCAGTAATCCCTTTTTGTGAATCACTAAACCGTCGGCCTTTAATTGTAAAAATATGCAGCAACCTGAAAAAATGTGAGTAAATTTGACTCTGACCTTGTTTTTTTTTTTTTCTGTTCTCCTTGTAAACATAACGTGTCTTATTGGGTCAAACTTGACTTCAAATCTGTGAAACAGGGGGAAAAAAAATTGTGGACAGATGTTTAGATAACTTCTTCAAGATTGTCTGAATTATGGGTTTTTCCCATTTAGAGATTCTCAGAAAATCAGCCTGATAAAATGTGAATCACAATTCTTTCACTTTCATTTTTACTGTACATCAAACACTGATATGGAAGCTGGTTTTCCAGTTATCAATGCTGAACATGTGATCGTCTCTAATCGTTTCCCTAATGCATCAACATCTATGTTTTTAAAACCATCAACATAAATGACATATTCCTAAAAATATTTTCTGCTTAAATTTATAACCCTATTTACTGAAACACAAACAGGATGGTTTTTAAAAAAAACAAACAAAAAAAACTGTATAGTTGACTAACTTTTTTTTTTACAACAAACAGAAACACTGTTGGGTTTATAAACTGCAGTGTTCACGTCGGCACATAAATAAAAGTTTTTCACTTTGTTTGTACATCGTCATAAAAGTATATTTTTAAAAAAAATAGCTGCTGTTTTTTTTTTCCGGATGAAAGAAGAAACTTTTGCCGAAATAATGACAAGAAGTTAGCTTGAGGAAAGCAGATAGCAGCTTCCTCCCTGGCAGATTAATGGCTCCGAGTCAGCTCCCATTAGCCTCGGTGCGGAGTAAGTGGGCATTAGCTACTGTCAACTTGAAAAAAAAAAAGTAACAGAAAAACCTGCTGATTGTGGCTTGGCAAGTCACTAAATTGCCACTCTCTGTTAAGAGCAAAGCAAGCTAACTGTATTTGGTGCTGAAACATTTAGGTCAATTCATAGGGCATCAAAAAGCGTCTTATGCTTAGCTGAACATGGGGTCACTAATAGAAATGGGTCATAAAGTTTTGCTCGAAGAAATCTAAAGGAAAAAAGAAACAACAAAAAAGACTGGAGCACTTAAACTAAATCTTGCCAAAGCTTTCAACTGTTTTTTTTTTTTTAAAAGATGTTTGGACACAAGATAACGTTTTTAACACTGTTTCTTTCTGACTTATGCCTACTTAGTGCAGTGGTGGAGCAGGAATTTCACACCTAGGCCTTCAGTAGTGCAGACCATTTGGAAATGTTTTATAAATATCAATGGCCGACATGTAATTAACAGCAGTTTCCAATTCAAATATTGTGTAGACCAGCAGAAAAGGTTTTGAAAGTGTTTAAGTTCTACCACTAACTTAGTGCCTGTTAAGTTTAATGTTTGAAACTGCACTTTTTATTTTCTAAAACCTTGTTTCCCAGAGCCATTTTTCAACCGAAAGAAATGTTTTATGGTGACTTAAAAATGTCTGAGCCAAAATTTTCAACCTGTGGAACAAACCCTGTTTGTAAATCTGCATCAAGAAAGTTTTGTTTTGTACTTTGCATCATATGTTTATTTCTAAATGTTTTTGTTTTTTTTTTTAATAATACACATATGCGTTATTGATTCACTGACAATATCTGTGTTTTCACAATTAAAGAAAAGTAAAAAAAAAAAAAAATCTCATGGATCCTAATTTGAAAGCTGTTACTGGATTTTTGTGGCTTCTTTTGGATGGAAAAGTTGTTCAAAGCTGTTTTGACTGGAAAACAAATGAGGGATTCTTATATTTTGCTTGTGACAAGGGCAGTGCCCCCCCCCCGGACTGGAGTATCTACAAGGGAATATGCATTATTTATAGAGCTTTGGAGAACAGAGAGGTGTGTTCTTATGGAGTAGTGGAATAGAGAAAAGGGTTACAGAGCCCCGCTTACAGAGGGTGGAGAAAGGTGGAAGAAAGCTGAAGGAACGGTTGGGGTGTTCAACAAACAGTTGGGGTGTTCAACAAACAGTATTGATTCATTTGTCAATTAAAGCTAACACTGTCACGTTCCAACCCTCACCTATGGTCACCAGCTGTGGGTACAAGCGGACGAAATGAGCTTCCTCCGCAGGGTGGCTGTTTGCTGGGCTGGGCTCTCACTCAGAGACCGGGTGAGGACCTCTGCCGGGTGAGGAGCTCGGTGTCGAGCCGCTCCTCCTCCAGGTTGAGAGGAGCCAGATGGGGTGGTTCGCCCCGAGCGCTTCGTGGGCAGGGTGTTTCGGGCACGGCCCACCGGGAGGAGACCGAGGGGCAGTCCCCGGGCTCGCTGGAGAGACTATGTCTCACAGCTGGCCAGGGAACGACTTGGGATCTTCCGGATGAGCTGGAGGATGCAGCCAGAGAGAGAGAGGCCTGGGCTACCCATTTGAGGCTGTTGCCCCCGCGACCCGACCCCGGAACAAGCGGAAGATGACGGAACGGAACTGTCACCCAGCCACAGGTCATAAACTGCCCGCAGCTGGGGTCTCCCTTCATAAAACATAAAGTAAAAGAAACTTTTGAATGATAAAATAAGTATATAAAGTTATACATTATCTAACTAACAGCTTCTTGCTGTATTTATTAAATCTAAATTTTGCTTTTCCTACCTCCTCCCACTCCCTATAGGCATGCACAACGCAGCGTAAATCTCGTTTGCGGCTGTCTTAAGTGTTAAGTGTACCAAATTAACATAGCTGGCCCACATTCGTTTATATTCTTATTTTAGTGTTGTCATGTAAAAATAGCCGTCCCTATTGGGACTGCATGAGCAGCGTCCGTGCCTGATGAATGGACGAGAAGTGTGCTGGTTCCTATTTTTAAGAACAAGGGAGATGTGCAGAGATGTGGTAACTACAGGGGAATAAAACTGTTCAGTCATACGATAAAGTTATGGGAAAAAGTTGTCAAAGATAGGCTAAGGTCTGAAGTACAAATTTGTGAGCAGCAGTATGGTTTTATGCCTAAAAAGAGCACTACAGATGCAGTATTTGTCTTGAGGATGCTGATAGAGAAGTACAGAGAAGGTCAGAGGGAGCTGCACTGTGTCTTTGTAGATCTAGAGAAAGCGTATGACAGGGTACCTAGAGAAGAACTATGGTATTGTATGAGGAAGTCTGGTGTGACAGAGAAGTATTTTAGGGTGGTGAAGGACATGTATGATGAGGTGTGCTATAGGTGAAAAAGAGGAATTCAGTGTGGGGGTGGGACTATTGTTGTTTTTGGCAGCCATCTGAGTTTTTGTTTTAGTTGTTGTCTTTGGAACAAAAATTACTTGAGTTTTAGTCACGGTTTTGTCAACGAAAACCCAAAAGAGTTTTCGTCTAGTTTTAGTATGCTGATTGAGAAGTACAGGGAAGGTCAAAGGGAGCTGCACTGTGTCTTTGTAGATCTTGAGAAAGCGTACGACAGGGTACCCAGAGAAGAGCTATAGTATTGTATGAGGAAGTATGACGTGACGGAAAAGTATGTTAGAGTGGTTCAGGTCATGTATGAGGGCTGTAAGACAGTGGTGAGGTGTGCTGTAGGTGAGACAGAGGAGTTCAGTGTGGGGGTGGGACTGCACCAAGGATCTGCTCTGAGTCCTTTGCTGTTTGCTATAGTAATGGACAGGCTGACAGACGAGGTCAGACAGGAATCCCCATGGACAATGATGTTTGCAGATGACATTGTAATCTGTAGTGAGAGGAGGAAAGAGGTGGAGGAAAAGCTGGAAAGGTGGAGGTTTGCACTAGAAAGAAGAGGAATGAAGATTAGTCAGAGTAAGACAGAGTACATGTGTGTGAATGAGAGGGATCCAAATGGAAAAGTGAGGTTACAGGGAGAAGAGATAAAGAAGGTGGAAGATTTTAAGTACTTAGGATCAATAGTCCAGAGCAATGGAGAGTGTGGAAAAGAGGTGAAGAAGCATGTGTAGGCAGGCTGGAACGGGTGGAGAATAGTATCAGGTGTGATATGTGACAGAAAAGTTTCAGCTAGAATGAAAGGAAAAGTGTACAAAACCGTGGTGAGACCCGCCATGCTGTTTGGTCTAGAGACAGTGGCACTGAGGAAAAGACAGGAAGCAGAGATGGAGGTAGCAGAGATGAAGATGCTGAGGATCTCTCTGGGAGTGATCAGGATGGACAGGATGAGGAATGAGTATATCAGAGGAACAGCACATGTTAGAAGTTTTGGAGATAAAGTCAGAGAGGTCAGACTGAAATGGTTTGGGCACGTACAGAGAAGAGAGTACATCGGCAGAAGGACGCTGGGTTTGGAACCACCAGGAAAGAGGCCTAGAGGAAGACCAAAGAGGAGGTTCATGGATACAGTGAAGGAAGACATGAAGATAGTTGGTGTGACCGAAGAGGATGCAGGAGATAGGGTTAGATGGAAGAAACTGACTTGCTGTGGCGCCCCCTGAAGGGAAAAGCCGAAAGAAGAAGAAGAGGAAGGAGCTGAAAAGAGGTGTTTGGTACAATTAGTTTTACACCTGGTTAAAACAAAAAACTTTGAGCACAGATTTTATGGTAAATGAAAAAAATGATTTAGAGGATCAGCACGAAAACAGTCAAGTAAGAATTCATTTTAAGAAATAGTTAAAGTATAAACTTGTTTTTGTACTTTTTCGTGCATCTAATTCATCTTTGGCTTAACGAGTATGAAAAAAAATTGCAGAAACACACAACTTAGAAATAATTTTGAACTAGATTCTGCTCTCTCTCCAGGCATTTGATAAATTATAAGAACATGCAAATTTTTTGACTGTGAGAATTTGCACTGTCTTTGTTTCACACCAAAAGAGGTAATCTGGATAAGATCTGACTCTTACAGCTTTAGTGTCATGGTATCAAACTCATTGTGCAAAGAATAGTCATCATGAGGAAGTATAACTCTCAATTGGGCAAAAAGTGTTTTTTTTTTTTACCCTCTTCCCCTTTAAACCAGAGGCAGTTAAATTATCCTCAAGTATTTCTGCATAATTTTAGTCACAAAGTCCCTTGATGAAGCAAATTATCTCTGCCGTTCTTGTTTGATGTTTTTGCACAAGCACTTTAATGTAAGTTTCTCATATGAGGGTGCCGTCCAAGCCGAGTTAGAACTATACAAAAATTGTGTATGTTTCCATGCCTGCAGGGTGAGTAAATTAACTTTCAGAGATGCGTAACTATTCATCATAAAACAGTATCTAGATGTCAAGCTGTGTTTGATTGAATTTAAAAGCATGTTTTGTGAGTGAAACAACGCAGTTTCTGCTTTCTCAGAAAACACTGAAAATATAATAGAAATATATCTATTTTTTCACATGCCACCAATAAAATGGTGCTTTTATTTTTCTTGTTTTCCGAACCAGAGGTCAGTTTTTTTCAACAATTCAGTCTAACACCAAAGCTACAAAACCATAATCACTCCAACTGTCTCAAACACGAAAAGTGTTACCGTAATTTCCGCACTATAAGGCACACCTAAAAACCTTAAATTTTCTCTAAAGTCCACGATGCACCTTTTAACCCGGAGCGCCTTATATAAGGATTAATATTGAGCTACAACAGGTGTCGCAACTGCAGTAAGCAGCCGCCAACTCCATTTCTCCCGTAGAAGAAGCAGTGCGCATTGCATGCTGGGATATATGAAAGGGCGTCTCATTTCCATTTGTGTGTTTGTGTAAAGACCCGGAAATGGCTCCTACCAAGAGACTGTAGTTTTTGAATGCAAAACCTAACCGGCATGCATTGCGCACCGATCTGCACCGATCAGAACTGCGTCCACCTGTGTCATCTCGAACGCACTTACTGTTACACCGCAGAGTTTAAACTCAAGGCGATCGGTCACACAGTAGAACAAGCATCTTAAGCAAAATAAAAATCAAGTAAAAGCCAAGTTAAAAAGGTGAGTTTTCAGCTTCTTTTTAAAAACATGAACCGACTCTGCGGACCTGAGTTCCTCTGGCAAGCTGTTCCACGGCGAGGACCATAATATAGGAACGAGGCCTCACCGTGAGTTTTTGTTCTAACATCTGTTATTACTAAAAGTTCGGTACCAGAGGACCTCAGGGTCCGTGAGGGGTCATACCTCACAAAGAGGTCAGATAATTAAGAAGGCTCCAGATCATTCTTCTTCTCCTTTCGGCATTTCCCTTCAGGGGTCGCCACAGCAAGTCAGTTTCTTCCATCTAACCCTATCTGCTGAATCCTCTTTGGTCACACCAACTATCTTCATGTCTTCCTTCACTGTATCCATGAACCTCCTCTTTGGTCTTCCTCTAGTCCTCTTTCCTGGTGGTTCCAAATCCAACATCCTTCTTCCTATGTACTCTCTCTCTCTTCTCTGCACATGTCAAAACCATCTCAGTCTTGCCTCTCTAACTTTACCCCCAAAACCTCTAACGTGCTGTTCCCCTGATGTACTTTATTCTAATCCTGTCTATCCTGGTCACTCCCAGAGAGATCCTCAGCATCTTCATTTCTGCTAACTCCATCTCTGCTTCCTGTCTTTTCTTCAGTGCCACTGTCTCAAAACCAAACAGCATGGCCGGTCTCACCACGGTTTTGTACACTTTCTCTTTCATTCTAGCTGAAACTCTTCTATCACACATCACACTTGATGTGTGAAGAAGGCTCAAGACCATTAAGACTTTTAAAATACATTAAAAGAACCTTAAAATCGACCCTGAAACGAGCAGGGAGCCAATGCAGCGATTTTAAAACTGGTGTATTATGTTCCCGGGCCCTGGTCCTTGTTAGAATCAGAATCAGAATCAGAATATACTTTATTGATCCCACACAGGGGAAATTTGTGTGTCACAGCAACAACTTCCTATCTGCTAAGTGAGTCGTTGTAGAGCCCGATCACGTACGGAAAGAAAGACCTCCGGTAACGAGATGTTCTCGAGCGGAGCTGTCTGATCCTCTTGGAGAAGGAGCTCCGTTGTTCGTCCAGGAGTGGGTAGAGAGGATGGTCATGGTTTTCCATGATGGACAAAAGTTTGTTCAGTGACCTCCTCTCTACCACTGTCTCAAGTGAGTCCTGTTTGCTGCCAATGACAGAGCCAGCCAGTCTGATTAGTTTATTCAGTCTGTTGGTGTCACTGGCTGCGATGCTGCTCCCCCAGCAGATGACAGAGAAGAACAAGGTGCTGGCCACCACAGACTGGTAGGAGGTCTCCAGGATCTTGCCGCACACATTGAAGGACCTCAGCTTCCTTAGAAAGTAAAGTCGGCTGCAAGTCTTCTTGTACACAGCAGTACTGTTGCTCCTCCAGCTCAGTCTACTGTCGATGGTCACTCCAAGGTATTTGCACTCCTCCACCACCTCCACATCTCTACCCAGAATGCAGAGCGGCTGCAAAGCAGTCCTCCTCTTCCGGAAGTCAATCACCATCTCCCTGGTCTTGTCCACATTGAGGAGCAGGTGATTCTCTCCCGCCCACACCACAAATCCATCCACCGCCCTCCTGTACTCCTCCTCCTGCCCACCACTTATACACCCTACAACTGCTGAGTCATCAGAGAATTTCTGTATGAATCGGAGTTGTGCTGGAAGTCTGAAGTGTACAATGTGAAGAGGAATGGAGAGAGCACCGTGCCCTGTGGGGCTCCCACACCACTTGAAACCACATCAGACCGGACTTTGCCTAGCTGGACGAACTGTGGCCTGTCCGTCAGGTAATCAGTGATCCAGGAGACGGCGGACGCACCAGCACCCATCAGCCGCAGCTTATCACCCAGTAATGAGGGTTGGATGGTGTTAAAGGCACTAGAGAAATCAAAGAAGGTGATTCTCACCATGCCTCCACCGCCATCCAGATGTGAATGAGCTCGCTGCAGCAGATGGATGACAGCGTCGTCAACACCCAGGCGTGGCTGGTAGGCAAATTGCAGGGGGTCCAGAGAGGCATTCACCAGCGGTCTCATGTGGGCTAACACCAGCCTCTCCAGCACTTTCATCACATGAGATGTGAGGGCAACTGGACGGAAATCCTTGAGGTGAGATGAAGATGGTTTCTTGGGTACAGAGACCAGGCACGATGTCTTCCAGAGAAGCGGAACCCTCTCTAGCCTGAGGCTCAGGTTGAAAAGGTGCTGGAGAACCCCACACAGCTGGAGCGCACAGGTCCTCAGGGTATGGGGGTTGATGCCATCCGGGCCGGCTGCTTTGTGCTGGTTTAGCTTCTCCAGCTGTTTCTTCACCTGAAAGGTGGTCACAGTCAAACGGTTGAGTGGGGGGGGGTTCAGGCACTGGTCCATTGAATAGCTGAGAAGGAGCAGACGCTGGTAGCGGTGTGGTGAAGGTAGGGAAGTAGAGGTAGAGGCATTTGTAGAGCTAAACCTGTTGAAGAAGGTATTAAAGTCATTAGCTCTATCTTTGCCACTACTAGTGGGTCTGCTTCTTCCCCCATATCCAGTGATCTTTTTCATTCCGGACCACACCGCCCTCATGTTGTCCTGCTGTAGTTTGGATTCCAGCTTCTTCTTGTATGCATCTTTTCCCTTCCTCAGCTGGTCTCGGAGTTGATGCTGCACCATCTTCAGCTCCTCCCGGTCTCCAGACCTGAAGGCTGCTTTCTTTCGGTTAAGGAGCGTCTTCAGGTCACAGGTGATCCAGGGTTTGTTGTTGGGGAAGCATCTAACAATCCGGGTGGGACAGACAGACTCCTCACAGAACTTAATGTATTCTGTAATGCAGTCTGTCATGCCATCAATGTCTTCCCCGTGAGGTGTGCAGAGTGCATCCCAGTCCGTGGATCCGAGACAGTCCTGTAGAGCCCGCTCTGTTTCCGGAGTCCAGTTCCTGACAGTCTTTTTGGACAGAACTCATGCCACCGAGTTCTGAAGTAACTGTAAACTATAAATACTATTTTTATGGAGACCAGAGAGCAGGGCATTACAATAATCTATTCTACCAAAAATAAAATCATGCATCAGAACCTCCGTGCAGGCAAGAGAGAGAAATGGACGGACTCTGGCTATGTTTTTAAGATGAGAAAATCCCATCTTTGTGACTATTTTATATGTAGAATAAAATTCAGCTCTGAGTAAAAAAAAATGCCCAAATTTCTGACACAATGAGATTTAAAATGGTGTCAATTGGGTAAAATCATCTCTCTCTTGTATTCAGGACCAACAATTAAAACTTCAGTTTTGTCCGGGTTGAGGTGTAAGACGTTTTTCTCCCATCCATGACTTTATATCTAAAATACAATTTAAATTAACATTAACAGGTTCACTTACTTCTGAAGTGGCAAACAAAGTCCTCACAGACCGAACATATGCTGTCATGGAGGACTTTTTCAAATCTGTGCCGGCTCCTAATCAGTAGGAGCCGGCTCCCGTGTATTGACTGATTGGAAGCCTCATCCCCGCATTGCATTTATATACATAAACAAAAAGTATGTCAATCCTTTGTGCTGTAATAATTTAAAGATCTGAAAAACTAAAATAGCACAAACAAACATTTTTACAGTACAAAACAGCACAAACGGTTGACATATTTTGTTTCTATATTTTTTTTAGGGGGGCGGGGCATCACAGAGGTCATAAACACACTTTTCTCAAACTGCGCAGATAATTACAGACAGATGAAACCGGATCAGCTCTTAAAACTGCGGGATTTAGTGTTTCTGAGTGTAGGACCGTGGCTCAGTGGTAGCATGCGCCCGCGGACCGGAAGTTCGCAGGTTTGATTCCCACTGAGTTCACGTCTAGGGTCCTTGGTGAAGACACCTAAACCCCCGTTTCTCCCACCATTGGCGCCGTCGTGACAGCCTGCCGCAGTGTAGAAGTGTAGCACACAAATTTTCCCGGTTAGGGATCAACAGAGTAAGTAAAAATAAAATAAATACCGATCTGGGTGCTTTTTTTTGTTTCATGTTGTATTTTGATTTAAATGTTTTGCGTCTGTTCATTTTAATTTGTTTAAAAAGCTGAATAATTCAAATTGTTCAAAGTTGAATTGTAAATACTAGATTTTTTTTATTTTTACATTTTATTATAAATTTTATATAAATCTTTTATAATAACTAATGTCAGGTTTAATCCGTGTAGTCCCTCATTCATCCAGGAGTGATCCATAGTAGAAAAAGTTTCAAAAAGACGACTTTTTTTAAACTTTTTCTACTATAATGTCAGGTTTACATAAAAAAATATTTAAAAACAAAAGCAGGAATTAATATGCGCATAGTTTGAATGAATAAAAAAAAAAAAAAAAATCTGAAGAGCCGTTCGCGAGCCGAAAGAGCCGGCTCTTTTAAGTGAGCCGAACCGAAAGAGCCGGCTCACTAAAAAGAGCCGTAATTCCAATCACTAGGAGAGAGAGAGCGAGAGCGAGAGAGAGAGCGAAACCGGAACAAGGGGGAAACAAGGAGGAGCCTACTCTCCTGCTAAAAGCAAAGCTCAGGAAACTTTTCTTTCATTCTGATTGAGCTACTCGAGCTGGCTATACTTAGACAGAGATGTTGTAGTTGTATTGTTTTCAGTGACAAACACCACTTTGCGTTCACATTTGAAATGGGGATAAATCAAAGAATATGTTTGTCAATATGGAAATGCTGACGCTGAACAGAGCGCATTTTCTTTACTAACGAAGGCACTAGCGATTATTATTTTTTATCATTCAAAGTTGTTTCAACACTGCTTGTTTTGCGAAGTATGTTGTTCAAAAAAGGTTTCTGGAAAATATCAAGTTCTGGAAAATATAATATCTGTTTATCTTCTGGTGAATTTTCTGGAAAAAAATTAAATAGCCTAGTTCTACAAATTGAGGAGAAAAGCTGTTTTGTTTAGTTTTTTCTAACAGAGATCAAACTGCTTCAATCAAAAACCAGTACAAAAGCTGATGTAACCTCACTATTAATGTAAAAAAGCTGATGTAACCTCACTATTAATGTGAAAAAGCTGATGTAACCTCACTATTAATGTGAAAAAGCTGATGTAACCTCACTATTAATGTGAAAAAGCTGATGTAACCTCACTATTAATGTAAAAAAGCTGATGTAACCTCACTATTAATGTGAAAAAGCTGATGTAACCTCACTATGCTATCTTTGTTTTCAGAAGGTTACAAGTTAAATATTTGAGTACTGCAGCAGGAGTAAGAAGAACTCTTAAATGAAAGTTTAAGAGTCTAAATAAAAAACTGAGCTTTTCCGAAACTTGGTGTTGCTGCCTCATATTCAGATCCAATCTGAAAATTATTTTTGAGCATCTGTCTATAAGTGAAACGAAGTTCGTATGTAGACATTGTTTATTTTCCATCATGTCATCGCATTTTTCTGTCATCATGCTCTATTTGTTCCGTGGACAAATAGACAAAATTCAAGAAAGACAAATGGAAGTCATTTTTTATAAAGCTGTGATGTGAACTAGCACAACTGAGATCCAAAGTTGTTGCGAAATTTTATATTTTTGCCTCAGATCCGAACTGTGGTGAGATCTTTCATTGAGTATCACATTAGAAACTCTGAAACAACTTGTCTTCTGAATCCTCATCCTTTTCTTTGACTGGCTACAAAGTCATCTGCTAGCTCCTCAGCCCATTTGTACTACTTGAGCATCTTTTTAAGGTCGAAATGACACAAATTTCGTGTTTAGACGTTTTTAGCAGCATCTAATGTCTGCATGCTTTTTGAATGTGAAGGAACTCTATTTGCACAAACATGGACAAGAGCGAAACCGGAAATAGGGGGAAACAAGGAGGAGCCTACTCTCCTGCTAAAAGCAAAGCTCAGGAAACTTTTCTTTCATTCTGATTGAGCTACTCGAGCTGGCTATACTTAGACAGAGATGTTATAGTTGTATTGTTTTCAGTGACAAACACCACTTTGCGTTCACATTTGCAATGGGGATAAATCAAAGAATATGTTTGTCAATATGGAAATGCTGACGCTGAACAGAGCGCATTTTCTTTACTAACGAAGGCACTAGCAATTATTATTTTTTATCATTCAAAGTTGTTTCAACACTGCTTGTTTTGCGAAGTATGTTGTTAAAAAAGGTTTCTGGAAAATATCAAGTTCTAGAAAATATCAAATCTGTTTATCTTCTGGTGAATTTTCTGGAAAAATTTTAAATAGCCTAGTTCTACAAATTGAGGAGAAAAGCTGTTTTGTTTAGTTTTTTCTAACAGAGATCAAACTGCTTCAATCAAAAACCAGTACAAAAGCTGATGTAACCTCACTATTATTGTGAAAAAGCTGATGTAACCTCACTATTAATGTAAAAAAGCTGATGTAACCTCACTATTAATGTGAAAAAGCTGATGTAACCTCTCTATTAATGTGAAAAAGCTGATGTAACCTCACTATTAATGTGAAAAAGCTGATGTAACCTCACTATGCTACCTTTGTTTTCAGAAGGTTACAAGTGAAATATTTGAGTACTGCAGCAGGAGTAAGAAGAACTCTTAAATGAAAGTTTAAGAGTCTAAATAAAAAACTGAGCTTTTCCGAAACTTGGTGTTGCTGCCTCATATTCAGATCCAATCTGAAAATTATTTTTGAGCATCTGTCTATAAGTGAAACGAAGTTCGTATGTAGACATTGTTTATTTTCCATCATGTCATCGCATTTTTCTGTCATCATGCTCTATTTGTTCCGTGGACAAATAGACAAAATTCAAGAAAGACAAATGGAAGTCATTTTTTATAAAGCTGTGATGTGAACTAGCACAACTGAGATCCAAAGTTGTTGCGAAATTTTATATTTTTGCCTCAGATCCGAACTGTGGTGAGATCTTTCATTGAGTATCACATTAGAAACTCTGAAACAACTTGTCTTCTGAATCCTCATCCTTTTCTTTGACTGGCTACAAAGTCATCTGCTAGCTCCTCAGCCCATTTGTACTACTTGAGCATCTTTTTAAGGTCGAAATGACACAAATTTCGTGTTTAGACGTTTTTAGCAGCATCTAATGTCTGTATGCTTTTTGAATGTGAAGGAACTCTATTTGCACAAACATGGACAAGAGCGAAACCGGAAATAGGGGGAAACAAGGAGGAGCCTACTCTCCTGCTAAAAGCAAAGCTCAGGAAACTTTTCTTTCATTCTGATTGAGCTACTCGAGCTGGGCTAGACTTAGACAGAGATGTTATAGTTGTATTGTTTTCAGTGACAAACACCACTTTGCGTTCACATTTGCAATGGGGATAAATCAAAGAATATGTTTGTCAATATGGAAATGCTGACGCTGAACAGAGCGCATTTTCTTTACTAACGAAGGCACTAGCGATTATTATTTTTTATCATTCAAAGTTGTTTCAACACTGCTTGTTTTGCGAAGTATGTTGTTAAAAAAGGTTTCTGGAAAATATCAAGTTCTAGAAAATATCAAATCTGTTTATCTTCTGGTGAATTTTCTGGAAAAATTTTAAATAGCCTAGTTCTACAAATTGAGGAGAAAAGCTGTTTTGTTTAGTTTTTTCTAACAGAGATCAAACTGCTTCAATCAAAAACCAGTACAAAAGCTGATGTAACCTCACTATTATTGTGAAAAAGCTGATGTAACCTCAATATTAATGTAAAAAAGCTGATGTAACCTCACTATTAATGTAAAAAAGCTGATGTAACCTTACTATTAAGGTGAAAAAGCTGATGTAACCTCACTATGCTACCTTTGTTTTCAGAAGGTTACAAGTGAAATATTTGAGTACTGCAGCAGGAGTAAGAAGACCTCTTAAATGAAAGTTTAAGAGTCTAAATAAAAAACTGAGCTTTTCCGAAACTTGGTGTTGCTGCCTCATATTCAGATCCAATCTGAAAATTATTTTGAGCATCTGTCTATAAGTGAAACGAAGTTCGTATGTAGACATTGTTTATTTTCCATCATGTCATCGCATTTTTTCTGTCATCATGCTCTATTTGTTCCGTGGACAAATAGACAAAATTCAAGAAAGACAAATGGAAGTCATTTTTTATAAAGCTGTGATGTGAACTAGCACAACTGAGATCCAAAGTTGTTGCGACAATTTTATATTTTTGCCTCAGATCCGAACTGTGGTGAGATCTTTCATTGAGTATCACATTAGTAAACTCTGAAACAACTTGTCTTCTGAATCCTCATCCTTTTCTCTCTGACTGGCTACAAAGTCATCTGCTAGCTCCTCAGCCCATTTGTACTACTTGAGCATCTTTTTAAGGTCGAAAATGACACAAATTTCGTGTTTAGACGTTTTTAGCAGCATCTAATGTCTGCATGCTTTTTTGATGTGAAGGAACTCTATTTTGCACAACATGGAAAGAGCGAAACCGGAACAAGGGGGAAACAAGGAGGAGCCTACTCTCCTGCCTAAAAGCAAAGCTCAGGAAACTTTTCTTTTCATTCTGATTGAGCTACTCGAGCTGGCTATACTTAGACAGAGGATGTTATAGTTGTATTGTTTTCAGTGACAAACACCACTTTGCGTTCACATTTGCAATGGGGATAAATCAAAGAATATGTTTGTCAATATGGAAATGCTGACGTTGAACAGTAGCGCATTTTCTTTTACTAACGAAGGCACTAGCGATTATTATTTTTTATCATTCAAGTTGTTTCAACACTGCTTGTTTTGCGAAGTATGTTGTTAAAAAAGGTTTCTGGAATATCAAGGTCTAGAAAATATCAAATCTGTTTTTTTCTGGTGAAATTTTCTGGAAAAATTTTTAAATAGCCTAGTTCTACAAATTGAGGAGAAAAGCTGTTTTGTTTAGTTTTTTCTAACAGAGATCAAACTGCTTCAATCAAAAACCAGTACAAAAGCTGATGTAACCTCACTATTAATGTAAAAAAGCTGATGTAACCTCACTATGCTACCTTTGTTTTCAGAAGGTTACAAGTGAAATATTTGAGTACTGCAGCAGGAGTAAGAAGACCTCTTAAATGAAAGTTTAAGAGTCTAAATAAAAAACTGAGCTTTTCCGAAACTTGGTGTTGCTGCCTCATATTCAGATCCAATCTGAAAATTATTTTGAGCATCTGTCTATAAGTGAAACGAAGTTCGTATGTAGACATTGTTTATTTTCCATCATGTCATCGCATTTTTCTGTCATCATGCTCTATTTGTTCCGTGGACAAATAGACAAAATTCAAGAAAGAAAAATGAAAGTCATTTTTCATAAAGCTGTGATGTGAACTGGCACTACTGAGATCCAAAGTTGTTGTGAAATTTTATATTTTTGCCTCAGATCCGAACTGTGGTGAGATCTTTCACTAAGTATCACATAAGAAACTCTGAAACAACTTGTCTTCTGAATCTCATCCTTTTCTCTGACTAGGCTACAAAGTCATCTGCTAGCTCCTCAGCCCATTTGTACTACTTAAGCATCTTTTTAAGTCGAAATGACACAAAGTTCGTGTTTAGACATTTTTAGCAGCATCTAATTGTCTGCATGCTTTTTGAATGTGAAGGAACTCTATTTGCACAAACATGGACAAGAGCGAAACCGGAACAAGGGGGGAAACAAGGAGGAGCCTACTCTCCTGCTAAAAGCAAAGCTCAGGAAACTTTTCTTTCATTCTGATTGAGCTACTCGAGCTGCTAGACTTAGACAGAGATGTTATAGTTGTATTGTTTTCAGTGACAAACACCACTTTGCGTTCACATTTGCAATGGGGATAAATCATAAGAATATGTTTGTCAATATGGATAATGCTGACGCTTGAACAGAGCGCATTTTCTTTACTAACTAAGGCACTAGCGATTATTATTTTTTATCATTCAAAGTTGTTTTCAACACTGCTTGTTTTGCGAAGTATGTTGTTCAAAAAAGGTTTCTGGAAAATATCAAGTTCTAGAAAATATCAAATCTGTTTATCTTCTGGTGAATTTTCTGGAAAAATTTTAAATAGCCTAGTTCTACAAATTGAGGAGAAAAGCTGTTTTGTTTAGTTTTTTTCTAACAGAGATCAAACTGCTTCAATCAAAAACCAGTACAAAAGCTGATGTAACCTCACTATTATTGTGAAAAAGCTGATGTAACCTCACTATTAATGTAAAAAAGCTGATGTAACCTCACTATTAATGTGAAAAAGCTGATGTAACCTCTCTATTAATGTGAAAAAGCTCATGTAACCTCACTATTAATGTAAAAAAGCTGATGTAACCTCACTATTAATGTGAAAAAGCTGATGTAACCTCACTATGCTACCTTTGTTTTCAGAAGGTTACAAGTGAAATATTTGAGTACTGCAGCAGGAGTAAGAAGACCTCTTAAATGAAAGTTTAAGAGTCTAAATAAAAAACTGAGCTTTTCGAAACTTGGTGTTGCTGCCTCATATTCAGATCCAATCTGAAAATTATTTTGAGCATCTGTCTATAAGTGAAACGAAGTTCGAATGTAGACATATTATTTTCCATCATGTCATCGCATTTTTCTGTCATCATGCTCTATTTGTTCCGTGGACAAATAGACAAAATTCAAGAAAGAAAAATGAAAGTCATTTTTTATAAAGCTGTGATGTGAACTGGCACTACTGAGATCCAAAGTTGTTGCGCAAATTTTATATTTTTGCCTCAGATCCGAACTGTGGTGAGATCTTTCACTAAGTATCACATTCAGACACTCTGAAACAACTTGTCCTTCTGAATCCTCATCCTTTTCTCTGACTGGCTACAAATGTCATCTGCTAGCTCCTCAGCCCATTTGTACTACTTAAGCATCTCTTTTAAGGTCGAAAATGACACAAAGTTCGTGTTTAGACATTTTTAGCGCATCTAATGTCTGCATGCTATTTGAATGTGAAGGAACTCTATTTGCACAAACATGGACAAGATGCGAAACCGGAACAAGGGGAAACAAGGAGGAGCCTACTCTCCTGCTAAAAGCAAAGCTCAGGAAACTTTTCTTTCATTCTGATTGAGCTACTCGAGCTGGCTAGACTTAGACAGAGATGTTAATAGTTGTATTGTTTTCAGTGACAAACACCACTTTGCGTTCACATTTGCAATGGGGATAAATCAAAGAATATGTTTGTCAATATGGAAATGCTGACGCTTGAACAGAGCGCATTTTCTTTACTAACGAAGGCACTAGCGATTATTATTTTTTTATCATTTCAAAGTTGTTTCAACACTGCTTGTTTTGCGAAGTATGTTGTTCAAAAAAGGTTTCTGGAAAATATCAAGTTCTAGAAAATATCAAATCTGTTTATCTTCTGGTGAATTTTCTGGAAAAATTTTAAATAGCCTAGTTCTACAAATTGAGGAGGAAAAGCTGGTTTTGTTTAGTTTTTTCTAACAGAGATCAAACTGCTTCAATCAAAAACCAGTACAAAAGCTGATGTAACCTCACTATTATTGTGAAAAAGCTGATGTAACCTCACTATTAATGTGAAAAAGCTGATGTAACCTCACTATTAATGTGAAAAAGCTCATGTAACCTCACTATTAATGTGAAAAAGCTGATGTAACCTCACTATTAATGTGAAAAAGCTCATGTAACCTCACTATTAATGTGAAAAAGCTCATGTAACCTCACTATTAATGTGAAAAAGCTGATGTAACCTCACTATTAATGTGAAAAAGCTCATGTAACCTCACTATGAATGTGAAAAAGCTCATGTAACCTCACTATGAATGTGAAAAAGCTGATGTAACCTCACTATTATTTTTGAAAAAGCGTATGTAACCTCACTATTAATGTGAAAAAGCTGATGTTACCTCACTATTAATGTGAAAAAGCTCATGTAACCTCACTATTAATGTGAAAAAGCTGATGTAACCTCACTATTAATGTGAAAAAGCTGATGTAACCTCACTATTAATGTGAAAAAGCTCATGTAACCTCACTATTAATGTGAAAAAGCTGATGTAACCTCACTATTAATGTGAAAAAGCTGATGTAACCTCACTATTAATGTAAAAAAGCTGATGTAACCTCACTATTAATGTGAAAAAAGCTGATGTAACCTCACTATTAATGTAAAAAAGCTGATGTAACCTCACTATTAATGTGAAAAAGCTGATGTAACCTCACTATGAATGTGAAAAAGCTAATGTAACCTCACTATTAATGTGAAAAAGCTGATGTAACCTCACTATTAATGTGGAAAAAGCTGATGTAACCTCACTAATAATGTGAAAAAGCTGATGTAACCTCACTATTAATGTGAAAAAGCTGATGTAACCTCACTATTATTTTTGAAAAAGCGTATGTAACCTCACTATTAATGTGAAAAAGCTGATGTTACCTCACTATTAATGTGAAAAAGCTGATGTTACCTCACTATTAATGTGAAAAAGCTCATGTAAACTCACTATTAATTGTGAAAAAGCTGATAGTAACCTCACTAATTAATGTGAAAAAGCTTGATGTACCTCGACTATTATTATGTGAAAAAAGCGTCATGTAATACCTCACTATGAATGTGAAAAAGCTGAATGTAACCTCACTAATTAAATGTGAAAAAGCTGATGTTACCCATCACTATTAATGTGGAAAAAGCTCATGTAAACTCACTATTAATTGTGAAAAAGCTGAATGTAACCTCACTATTAATTGTGAAAAAGGCTGATGTAACCTCACTATTAATGGTAAAAAAGCTGATGTAACCTCACTATTAATGTGAAAAAGCTGAATTGTAACCTCACTATTAAATGTAAAAAAGCTGATGTAACCTCACTATTAATGTGAAAAAGACTGATGTAACCTCACTATGAATGTGAAAAAGCTAATGTAACCTCACTATTAAGTTAGTGGGGGTGAAAAAAAGCTGATGTAACCTCATTCTATTAATGTGAAAAAGCTGATGTAACCTCACTATTATTTTGAAAAAGCGTATGTAACCTCACTATTAATGTGAAAAAGCTGATGTTACCTCACTATTAATGTGAAAAAGCTCATGTAACCTCACTATTAATGTGAAAAAGCTGATGTAACCTCACTAATAATGTGAAAAAGCTGATGTAACCTCACTATTAATGTGAAAAAGCTGATGTAACCTCACTATTAATGTAAAAAAGCTGATGTAACCTCACTATTAATGTGAAAAAGCTGATGTAACCTCACTATGAATGTGAAAAAGCTGATGTAACCTCACTATTTATGTGGAAAAAGCTGATGTAACCTCACTAATAATGTGAAAAAGCTGATGTAACCTCACTATTAATGTGAAAAAGCTGATGTAACCTCACTATTAATGTAAAAAAGCTGATGTAACCTCACTATTAATGTGAAAAAGCTGATGTAACCTCACTATTAATGTAAAAAAGCTGATGTAACCTCACTATTAATGTGAAAAAGCTGATGTAACCTCACTATGAATGTGAAAAAGCTAATGTAACCTCACTATTAATAAAGCTGATGTAACCTCACTATTAATGTGGATAAAGCTGATGTAACCTCACTAATAATGTGAAATATGCTGATGTAACCTCACTATATATGTGAAAAAGCTGATGTAACCCTCACTATTATTTTGAAAAAGCGTATGTACCTCACTATTAACTGTGAAAAAGCTGATGTTACCTGCACTATTACATGTGAAAAAAAAAGCTCATGTATACCTCTCTATTAATGTGAAAAAGCTGATGTAACCTCACTATTATTTTTGGAAAAAGCTGAGTAACCTCACTATTAATGTAAAAAAGCTGATGTAACCTCACTATTAATGTAAAAAAGCTGATGTACCTCACTATTAATGTGGACAAAGCTGACTGTAACCTCACTATTGAATGTGAAAAAAAAGCTATGTAACCTCACTATTAATGTGAAAAAGCTGATGTAACCTCACTATTATATGGAAAAAGCTGATGTAACCTCACTATAATGTGAAAAAGCTGATGTAACCTCACTATTAATGTGAAAAAGCTGATGTAACCTCACTATTATTTGAAAAAAGCTATGTAACCTCACTATTAATGTAAAAAAGCTGATGTAACCTCACTATTAATGTAAAAAAGCTGATGTAACCTCACTATTAATGTGAAAAAAGCTGATGTAACCTCACTATTAATGTGAAAAAGCTGATGTTACCTCACTATTAATGTGAAAAAGCTCATGTAACCTCACTATTAATGTGAAAAAGCTATGTAACCTCACTATTAATGTGAAAAAAGCTGATGTAACCTCACTATTAATGTGAAAAAAGCTGATGTAACCTCACTATTAATGTAAAAAAGCTGATGTTACCTCACTATTAATGTGAAAAAGCTGATGTAACCTCACTATTAATGGAAAAAAGCTGATGTAACCTCACTATAATGTGAAAAAAAGCTGATGTAACCTCACTATTAATGTGAAAAAGCTGATGTAACCTCACTATTAATGTGAAAAAAGCTGATGTAACCTCACTATTAATGTAAAAAAGCTGATGTAACCTCACTATTAATGTGAAAAAAGCTGATGTAACCTCACTATTAATGTAAAAAAGCTGATGTAACCTCACTATTAATGTGAAAAAAGCTGATGTAACCTCACTATGAATGTGAAAAAGCTAATGTAACCTCACTATTAATGTGAAAAAGCTGATGTAACCTCACTATTAATGTGAAAA